>JARQST010000327.1:0-105212 GCA_030142225.1 Pachycephus smyrnensis | reverse complement strand
TCAGCTTGCCGTTGTGAATGCCCCATAATCGGCGAAGTTCTCAAAACTGCCCCTGGACAAGTTTATATATATATACACGGTGCACATGCTCGTGAAACTCTATTGTTATAAATGTACTGATTATTGCCATTATGCAATTGACTCAACAAGTACTACTTTGTGTTATTGTTTATACTGTGATTTGTTAATATACGAATGCTTCGTATGAAAGTACTAATAATCAATTAACAATGGACACGTGCTTAACAAACTGTTAATTAGTTAGGCACTCATAGGTTGTAAAAATAAAATTATACGAAAAAATTAGTTTTTCTTTTTTTTCTTTTTTCAACTTTTTTTACCGACGGTTTTGTATCGCGTTGCGCATCGTGGAGTCGCTATCTGAATGCACGAAGATACCAATACTGTAAGGTAGAAATTATATAGCGTTAATTATAATTAAGCTTCTTGCCAGCCTTTATAGCTTTCTCTGTCAATTGTGATGTATTTTATAATGACACACATATTTATATATGGTGCAATCATTTTTTTGTTCAATGAGACTTACAATGTGGGAATATTATTATAGTTTCTATATATGCTGAATGGAAATTATACTCACCCGCTATCACATAATCGGGCGCCATCTTGTTGCGCCAAAAGTCTTTCCGACACTTTCTTCAATGATCTTTTAATTGGATCATAGTGCCTCTCGCACTTAATTCTCTGAATATCTCGATCCTGCTCTAATAATGACTGCCAAGTGTTTCCGGCCGCTGCGAACCAGTCGAATACCAGACACCATATTTATTTTTGTCTTTTCTGATTTTTTTTCGCTCGCGGAACGCCCCTTTCGTATATGGGGTTATCATTAAATGCTTATCAGAATGCCCGTGAGATGAACGAAAAGTATTTTTTATATTGAGATAAATTATTAATAGTTACTAGATAAACGTATGTATATGAGAATTTCATAAATTCAATAAAAAAGGGGAGTCGATTAATTAACCACGCAGACATCGGATATTTTGTTTTTACGAAAACGTCATTTCGTATCATTTGATTTTTTACGTGGAATTGCGTAAAGGTCTGCTTTGGAAATTGTGTCAGTTTTGAACATGATAATTTCTAAAGCATTATCATTATTCTGTACGAGTATAAAGAATTGGGGCAATCGAATAATACATATAATGATTTTGATTTTTTTTAATTATGATTAGTGGGCTTTAATTGAGAATGATTTGGATGAATTTTTGATAATTATGTATTATGGAAAATTTTATTGATCTATGGGTATTTACTGTTTTTTTCCCCCGTAAAATCGTATAATTAAATCTTGAAGTTATTATCTGATTACGCGAGAATTTCGAGCAAGGGTTTCTTCAGTTACGCAATCATCGAGATTAGTTACCTTTATGAGTTTACGTTGTATACGGATGACGAAGTACTCTTTGCAAAAGTGCTTCTTGTATTTTTGGCTGCGCTAAGATTGCCACTTCAGCTTCATCTTACGAGACTTCGGATCACGCATCAAACATTTTTAAGCGATACGACATATGTTGGAAACGCCGATGCGTAATTTGGTCTGAAAATAGGAAACAAAAAATTAGATTAGCGTTGTAGATTTTTGAGTAGCCAGTAAATTTTGGTACGGATCAAAGCATTTTCTTTTGAATATTTCTTTCTCTCATAGCAGAATGAAAAATATCGATATTTCAAGCAGGTACTAATTAAAACATTATTTTCGAAAATTTTTACTGATTCGTTGACACGACACTTTATTTTTCGACTTTTTACTTTGTCCGTAATGCGAGGTCAAGACAGAAATAATTATTTTCTTTTATTTTTCCTCATTTATCGTAAGTCTCCGTGAAGATTGGAAAAAGAAGTAGACGAAAATTAAGTGGGATTCACGTAAAAATCGTGTCAGTGTCAATTACCGTACAATCCCCCCAAAAATACGTTTTTATTCTTGAATAAAAAGATCGAACACGAATAAAATTATTCTGGGATTTTAGCACGTGGGTGTATCTCAATATTTAGATATTATTAATGAGACGGCTAAAAGAAAATATGAAATCAAGCATACTCCGTTAACAGGGAGCAGCTGTGAAAATTTTGAAAAAAGAATATACATTTATATTTCTTTGCTTCTCGTCTGAACAAAGAATCTCAAATACAATAAGATTTTTGAATATTTAATTTTCAAGTGAATCAATAAGTCTTATTTTCATTTACGTAATACTTTATGTATCGTTGCGTGTGAGCTCGACCTAACGTTCACGACTCGTGTGGCTTCGGTATATTTAGACAGTTAGCCGCTTAGCTTGCTTCTAGCAGCACTAAAAACTTGACGTAGAAGGGTCCTATGGGTATTGCCATAGCGCGAGAAATTACACGAAACGTAACATAAATTATAGTAACTTCCTGCGCTACAGCGGAACTGCCTATTAGTCAAGAATTTTCAATTTCGTTGGCAAATATATAGATATGTGTACAGTATATGCGTAACTGGCAGGATATTTAATAATTGAATAAACTGTAATACCAGCTGAGGATTGCGTGTATTTAATCGTGCGTAATAATATTCTGTGTATGTTTAATCGTCAATATATATGATATATATATATATATACGAAATAAAGTAAAAAATTTTTTTTCAATTTTAAATAATTTTTTCATTGCTCAAAAATAATTACGAGTACGTGAAAATGGTCGTTACCAATATTTTTGAAATTACATATTTTTGAGTAAATAAAGCAGGATTTCTTTAATTCGTCTAAAATTAGATGTGCACTCATCTGGAGGAGGGATGTTATTAATTATTAATAAAAGCCACATCGATAAGGGTGAACACATTGACGTAGATATTAAAGGAGCTGACATGCCGTTGATAAAATATGCAAATAAAATATTGTTTACAGGACGGAATAATTTTACACAAAACGTTGATCTTCGGTTGATTAAATTTTTCACCGAAATTTTTATACGGAAAGTGGGATCGTGGTTAGGCAGGATGATAATTGATAAAATACAGGATAATGACGATCGGGATGGATTCTGGGAATAAGCCCGATAATTTTGACACCCACAATATTTCTGACTCGTGCCCACTCACTGCACTCTAGAAGCACTTTTTCGATATCCTCGTGTCTATTTCGGAAAGAGGAAATTCTTGGATACTGAAGGTTTTTCGTTAAAACGGCCAAACTGTGTTGACAGATCAATAAGGTCTACTGCAGCGGCGCCGGGCTCGCTTTCGACGCTCCTCCGGCATCGCGACGCCGCGCAAGCGCCGATCTTATGGTATAGGTGCATGTGGGTTGCATTGCAGCGATGCGACATTCTAATATGCATTTGATGACGTCGATGAGGAATAGCGGAAAAAATTAAAAAATAAAAAAGCCTATGCGGATATCAATTGATGAATATTTATAATAACATGAATGTTTATATGGAAAAGTCAATCAGTCAACAAAGGAACGATCTTTGTGCACGTGCTGCTTTCAATGATCAAGATTTCAATAGTCATTGAGAAATAATTGGTGCTAAAAATTTAATTTAAGCACATTTATAATATTTATAGCGTATTATTAAAATTTGTTATAATTCTTTTTTACAATAACTATTTTGTCTTGGACGTTGTTTTTAAGTAAAATAATAAAATAACGCTTTCGAATAATTTTTTGCATGACGCAAATTTTTCTCACGAGATTCAACGAGTGAGAATTTCGTAAGAGCCGGATGTCTAAAGTTCTTTTTTTTTTTTGAGAAGGAAGAATAATTCATCCTGTCATGCCTATTCGAGTAAGACTTAAAATTAGAAACGAACGTAATTTTAAGTATGAAAGAATAATATAAAAAAGTCTTAGTAATTTATAATCGGATTAAATCACGATGACTAATCGACAAATATGATTTCGCTGTTTCGTTTATTCAATTGATTAATTTTATAAAATAGCCGAATAATAATAAATAGTACAAATATAAATGAACAGTCTAACGATAAATGTCAATTCATACACTGATCAATTAAATCGAACGCTTGAATTATGAGATTACTAAAATACAGTAAACACTCCAATGAAATAGACTCTCGCAAATTTATAATGTTAAAATAATTAGTAAAAATTTCCAAAATATAAATCCTCACGAGCGCAGATAAAAATTATTGCGTTTATCATCTGTATTCTTGTCAGGCAGATAATCGTACACAATCAAATCTGCGGAGACTTCCGGAAGCCTCTTAGGCCCGTTAACAACGACGGACGCATTCGATTGCAAGTCCTCGGACGAGTTTAAATTCAATGGCTGCGCAGCGACAAAGTCGTTCCTAGCAGAAGGCGCCAGCTGATCAAGATAGGCTGCTGGCGGGTCCTCATTGGTTCGAAAATTCGCCAATTGTTCCGCAATCCTGGCCAAATCGTTAACCAGCCGCGCATTGCGATTGAAATTGGCGTCTTTGGCAGTACCCCTCTCAGCAACAATTTCAAGATTCTCATTGGGCAGGGTGCTCTTAGGTATGCGAGCCTCTTTCGGTATATTTTTATCCCTCTTATCTATTCGACTATACAGTGGTAGATTTAGGGCCTTAAAGAGTCCCACGGGCCCACCATTTTTCAAACCGGAAACTGCTGGGAAATTATGATTCACTATACAGTCAGCTGGCGTGACAAAGTTTGACATCGGGGGTGAATTATAATCTTGCGGAATGTAAGTTCGAGGGGTTGAGGGTTGCGTTATGATTGGAATGGTCGAATAACTCTCAACTTCCTCCTGTGGCGATTCCGTAATGGCCACTTCCGGTTCCTCGGAATCTAATTCGTTGCTGTCGTGTTTCGTCTCGGTATTGTCCGAACGTGTTGACTTGTCTTTTCTCTTTCTAATTTGCTGCTTTTTTTGGGACTCTTCGTTCTCCTTGTTATCAGTGTTATCATTATTGGAATCTTGATTCCGACGATTTTTGTTCGATGGATATTTTCCCTCTAATTTTTTCATTTTTAATATTCTACGCAACCACGGCAATGCCTTGCGCTTCTCTTCCGGCGATAACTCAGGCAGGACTTTCTTCAGCGTTGTCAAACCATGCTGAAACTTGTTTACGCTACTTTGTTTCTTTATGCGATCCAATTCACTCCTGAAATCTTCTGTGAGTTGTTCCACGTTCAGCATCTCGTGAGGGTTGTTTGGTATCACAATGGAAATTACATTGCCGACGTCGATGGAGGCTTCCTGGTTACTCAGCTTTCCTGGGGAAAGAAATTTTTTGAAGTTGACTGCTGATAACGATAACGAGGATCTATGGGTATTTGCAATATTTGACTTACTATAACGACGATTTGTTGTTGTGCCGAATTCTGTTAAAGAGACGAAAATTAATTTAAGCAAAAGAAATAAATCTCAAAGCGTACTTACTAAAATTTCTTTTCATGGCGCTGGGATATTCTGAAAATCCCCAAAAAAATTTAATTTTCATACCGTTGCACGATTATTGCATTTCTTATAAAATTCACTTACGACGTGCCGAATGAATTTTGTAAACAGTCGAAATGAGTACGAGCATCGCGATTAACTGTGAATTTTGAAAAAGCATTGTCTCGGGTTACACAACTTTTTTGAAAAATTATACCTTGCTGACAACACGAAAGAAAGAAATTTTTTAAACTGTCGCGGTACCTTCACCGTCAACCTTAACACTGCCAAAGCTTGAATAAATTTTTTTTACTTTGCTCGCGACATTTTCGAAATTATCGTTAAAAGGCAATCAAGCAAATCCGTAACACTTTCCAAAGTACCAATTGAATTCTCATTATTCCTCTTGATTGCTAGTACAAGCATTAACATTATTGTTCCGTTGGCAAAACAGAATTATCTCCAACAGTCACCAGCCAATGTTAATTCAAAAATGGCGCCGTTCGTACACGTCTCAATCGTTGCTATTCAAATTTCAAAAAAAAAATCATTCCATTATAAATCCACAAAAATTTATTCCAATTTCTCTCTTCACTTATAAGGTAACTCGTATCATATATTCTATAGCTAGTACTGTACGTTGGAATTGCAGGTAGCAACTGTAGTAAAGTAGTAAACTAGAATTGCTCGTATAGCAAAGTAGGCCAAGTCAGTACTTAGTAAGGCTCCACCAGATGTCAGGAGCGACCCTTAAACCGATCAAAGCAGTGTTACCAACCGTTGTAACTTTTATTCCTAGGCCGTGTACATAGTCAAAGTAAAACGATCTGTGACCGATTTATCTCATTCGGCCGTGAAGTTGCACGTAGTCGGACTGCACCATCTTGGTTCGTCGTAAACCGGCTAGAGCCATAGAAGTAAAATGGTTCGTTCTTACGTTTTTACAAGTTTTATAGCTTCGGCGAATAAGTCGTGAAACTTTTAATGGTTTGCGGTATATCGACACGGCAAGGTAATAAAATTGTAATAGTTAACGAGGACTTAAGAAAAGAAAAATTCCTAGATTATTAATCAATAACCAAATTTACATAAATCAAGCAATCAGTGTAACATCGATATTAAATCAATCGCGATCAATATATGTGGGCGCTTAATCAAAAAATTATACTGCTAATCAATAGTTGTATATATATCAGATAATAATTGTAGCTAATATCATTATCATAATTTTATTTAATATTCATCATCATTTACAAATTTTAATGTCTACGTCATTCTACACTTTAAATCAATTGGTAATGATGATTACTGTATACTGTCAAAAAAATTTTTTTTTCATAAACGTCACAAAAACAGCAACGATGTTCTTATTTGATCACGAATGACATTACTATAAATCGAATCGTCATTCCTCGTATAAAAACTCAATGTCAATGCTTTATAATAATAATTATCCACGATGACTGTTACCAAGAAGAAGAACCACTGATAAGTATAGTTGCACAACATACGACATCCCGTTATCAGTCTGAATCGAGGATCACAGATCACTTATATTTAAGTCACCCTATATATGTATATATGTATGAAAGAGAACAAAGTAGTGGGGATCAGTGAAACGTGCCGGCCAGAAGTTAAGTGGTTTGCCTCATGATTCCGTTAGTGTCGAGCGTAACCGGTTTCACGACTACCGTCGGCTTTAAAAGATTTTTACAAAAATCTCCAATAAGGCAGTGCGAGAGTATCTTCCGTTCCCTCTCAGTGTCAATGAAATAAAGAAAGAGAGAGAGAGAGAGAAAAACTGGGTAAAGAAGAAGAGGTTCAAAAGCGAAGTCATCGATTCTAAATTAGACAGGTTTACCATTATTATTTTTTTTAATAGTAAATACATAGTGCATAGTGCGTGCTTGGCTTGCTGTTTTCTGTTCATTCGTAAATATGATTGGAGGGGGCGGCAGAGTGCTCTTTAAACGCATACTTGGCAATGTTACGTGACGGGAATATTACGTGTGTTCATCCGAAAGGAAATTGTCATTGTAATGCAGTGAGTTACTCTCTATGGTATTTATTTGTGGCATTTAACTAAAGGCAAGGTCACGTGTAGGCCGTATATATATCTAGTGTAGGAAATACGTATTAGAAAAAAATATATATACACATATATATTTCTGTTGACAAAATACAGTACGTTTAACCAGCATTGTTCGTTCGTTCCTCGTTCGCTCTTGTTAATGATTCTTGATTTGTCTTGCGACTTTCTTTGAAATATAAGACTGCGTTCACAACGTCGGGCGAGAATTAAGTTACGTTCATTAGCCACCATTAGTTTTACTAACACTTGAATCATTGCAGGTATCTTGAGGTGATGTCATTGCGGTTAGACGGTACAAAGTTCTCGAAACTGTTTGTTAGAGTCTTCCGGCAAGATCGAAGTACATTCGAAACGTCAGTTTATATCTTATCATAGTTTTGAGCCTCGCTCGGTTATGTTTACCTCATACGTCCAAAAGTTTAGCTATTTTTATTTATATTTATTTTTTCTTACTTGGTTTCATTCTATTTCTTACGGATTTCTTTTTATAGAACTTGTCAGAGAGTTACGTGTATTTGTGAGTATAATAAATTTTGGCTTTGAGCGTACGTATAATAATATATATATATATATATAGGGGAAGGTAGTGCAAAATGGGCCCGATAAGGCAAGATGGACTACCCATAAAATTAATTAAATGTTGGATAATCGTGATGCATTTTTGAAATTCTCCTGACGCCATTGTTATTTCTATAAGGGGCTCGTCTTACTCCACCTTTCCCTACATATGTACAAATTACGTATGACAATTCTGTGTAAAATGTGGCAATTCAGCGGCTAGAGTGTGGAGAAATGTGGCAATTCAGTGTCCGAGTAAAACTTCATATTTTAAAGGACTAAAAGTTCAAAAGGCTGAAGTTTGGTATTCAATGTAGGTTCTACAATTAAATAAAAGTCACAAAATTTCAGTTTCCTATCTTCTTAACAACGGAAGATACACAAGCGCAAACATGCGCTCGGGTACAAAATGTACCCGTCGGGAGTTCTAGTGTTAAGATGAGTCATGTTATTTTGTTATGATAAGAAAATCCGTTGTTACGATGTCTATTTGAAAATTACACAATTATATAAAAATAAATCATTTACGTTCTACTGACAGTATATATACATACATATATATATATTTATTACTTTTAAGTATATATATATATGTTGTGCTACCTAATTAATAGAGTATTAATGCGATTAAGAGAATCTTGTACATTGTTATGATTGTTATGAATCTTCAAGTTTTTTTTTTCACATAAATCGATAACATGCATGCACGTAGATAAGGCCGATACAACGTTATATATACATATATATTCAAAACGCGTAGTGCATTTATGTTATAAACACGTTGTACAGATAAAGTGCAATAGTCATTCGTCGGAATTAAGATTACTGAGTCTCGACTGATATGGGTATGCGATAGCATTGAGCATTTAGAGTACAGTTAAATGCAATTAGAAAATCAAGAAACACGACGACTAATTAGGAAACTTTGACAGTCGGTCTCAAAATAAGTGGATGCATTTTCCAGGTCGTACTTTCACAACGGTATTGGGAAACTATTATTAGCTCGCGTCATATTACTGCCTAAGGGTTAAAGGTCACGGTTTTAATCGCATGATATTGCAGTGCAAATAAATCATTAGCAAAAAAAATTGTCATCGATAAAATCATCAATGAACAATGTTTGCTAAATTTCCAATTAATACGTCATCCCAACCATATCGGAATACTTTAGTTATCCGTAAAGTTAACAGGGTCCATCATAGAATTAGATTCTAGAAAAGTTGTCATTATGTTTACGCAAATTTGATAAGGAGTAATTGGTTCATGTGATTATTTATTGAGTTAGATTATTCTATATCTTCGTGATTACTACCGTAATGACAAACAAGTCATGCACGTTACGTATTATCGTGTTTGAGACTGTACAGACTGCGAACAAAGGTTTTTATGAAGAAAAATATTCGTACGTTTAATCTCGAGATACGAGTGACGTTTTCTAAACAAGAGGATATCGGAAATACTAAAAAAAATTAAATAATCTTTCGACATCGTTCCCAAATATTTGCGCTACAATAACAGCTGGTTTCCAGACTCCGAAAATTCATTAAAGTAAACAATTCATTAGTACTTATCTTAGTTCCGTAATAAACGTATTTTGTACACCCGAAGAGGTTATTATTAGCGCGATTAACGATTGATAAAGGAATAATTGGCAAAGGAGAATATTATCAATGAATCATATGATCTATGTATGAAAGAGATTGAGGTTTTTTTCGCTGTCATTGAGTATCATGAATCATTCATTACTCCATAATTATGTTAATTTTTAATTAGTGTATGTACTTTTAATTAATAATTTTCTTTTAATATTTTGTTTCAGCTAACACATATGGATGATAATTCGCATTGAACGACAGTCGAGTAGATATTTTTAATTGATATCGGAAATTGTTTATTCATTAACGTTATTCGATACCGGATAAATAATAATGGCTACCATTATACGAAGAAGCCGCCGACTGAATAACGCATTGGAAACTGGCGTTAAGTTATTAAGGCCGTCGCTTAGATGCTCATCGACCGTCGTTGAACATAGTACCAAAATTGTGAATGGGCCGAATGGCGAAAAAATTATCTCAGGCCCACCTGGCGATCTGCCGTTATCGACTCCAACGATATCGGAATACGTGTGGAGGGATGTCGAGAAATATGCCAATAAGATAGCATTGGTAAGTGAGTTAAATCTACGAGACTCTAAACTAATTGGATTGATCAATAAAGATTCTAAGTTCGACAATCGAATTTTAAATTACCTTTGGATGGGTTGCGAATCAACTCGATTAAATTATTGACACTCACAGTCAACTCGATAGTTGATAAAATCGCAAGTCATTCGTGAGGATACAAATATTTTTGAGAATACAATTCGCCCTTTAAATTTAATAAAATTTGAAAAAACTAATAAAAAAAATTCCAATTAATCAATTCTGCTTTATCTTTTTTTGTTAAAATAAAGTTCACTATCGAAGATTGAGGTCGTCACTTAAATTTGAAATTTTTGATTTACTATTCTACCATAGTATACGTCACTGTCAGTTATTGTTATTGTTATTTCATTCTGATTTCACATGATTGAACGTATGTGACATGCATGTAATGCATTCTAGGAATGCGGCGAGACGGGCAGAAAGTTCACCTACGCCCAAGCGAGGGACAATTCGAATTACGTGGCAAGAAGTTTGCTAAGCATGGGCCTGAAAACTGGTGACGTTGTGGCACTGATATTACCAAATCTGCCGGAAACTGCAATTGCCTTTCTTGGTACTTCCGAAGCTGGTCTTGTCGTGACTACAGTCAATTTTCAATATACAGTCTGTGAGTATAGTTGCGTGTGACAATACTTGTTCTCTCGAAAAAAATAATAATATTCCAGTGCACTTGTACCGGCATATGTATGTATAGACATGAAAATACCCTAAGGGTAACAAATAGGATAGAGTCTAAGAATACATAGTTATAACGATACTTTCTTTTTCTTGATAACTTGCTTCATGCGAGTACAATGATAACATTATAGACCGATAAAGCACGATACACAATGACCTGTTAAACTGAATGAAATGGACGTGCGATATACTTCTTTTCAAAATTTATAGTCCATTCACTTCAAAAACGTCAAACGTTCATTAAAAAAAGAAAATAAGATGATTTGCACGAATCTTATCTTTAAAGAGTTAACTATATATGCATGTAAAGTGTAAAGGTACCATAGCATAAAGTATACTTTCTTGCTTGATAATCTTTACCCACGTGATCCTTCGTAGACGTAACACATAGGCAATAACTTGTTTTCACGAATTCATTCATTACGTGTACCTTAATCAAAAAGAAACTTATTAACCGTGCAGATGAGATATCGAAGCAGTTGGTGGATTCTAATGCCAAAGCTGTGATAACAGCTGCCGAGATAGCGCCAACGGTTCTTGCAGCTATAGATAATAGTAATGTTGGAAAAGTCCCTGTCATAGTAGTAGACAATGGTACCCAACCTGTACAAACAGGTACCATACCGTTTCAGGTAATATCAATAGAATGAATTAAGTTTAATAAAATTGGATATTATTAAATTGAATAACTGGGATATTCTTTTTTTATTAAGGATCTTATCACCAAGGGCAAAACCTTACCACCTTTACCTGACAGAACTTGGTCTGACGATGATGTGGCAGCTTTACCTTATTCGAGTGGTACCACTGGCTTGCCAAAAGGTGTAATGCTCACCCACCGAAATCTTGTTATTAATCTAGATATGATTCGCAATACAGTACCACAAGGAAACTTTTGGAGTCCCGCGACTGGTACAGTAACATATTAATTAAATTTTCAATTTTATCTGTACGCTTAACCAGAATAATATATACCGGGTTATTCATTCCAAATGCACCACCCAAATTAAGTTAGAGCGTTTATTTGATTCTTGTGGAAAAATCATGTCCAGGTGGTGCGTTTGGGCTGAATAACTGGGTATAAGAAATCGCGGAATCGGTTCTTGCTGAGTATTTACTTTTTCGTACTAATTCGTTGTTTGTCTTTTTTTTCTTTTTGTAGATTCTTTTCAAGAAGTCATACCAACCGTGCTACCTTTATTCCATATATATGGTATGAATTCAATTATGTGCTCGAGGTTGTCAATAGGATCGAAATTAATTACCATACCGAAGTTTACACCGGAATTGTATGCATCCGTACTAGCTAAATCTAAAGTATGTGAAAATATTATTTGAAGGATTTCGGGATCTGACATGTGGGAGGGACTTGTGCGTGACGTAATCAATGTGACGTCAGAGTATGTGTTCTTTAAAAATTAGTTCAATTTGCCGGTTTACGTCTTTAGTTTTAAATGCTTTTAAAATTCGAAAATATCTGTCGATATGCTAATATGGGTCCTTCTCTCGATAAAATGTATGTACAACACTAAGGCCCGTATTCATAGTCAGTGCTTGAAACGAAGCACGGTCTTAACTCCTTCGACGGCATTGACGCCATATGATGTCAATACGATATGAGGATTGACGTTACTCTGTCGTCAAAGGGGTTAAGACTGTAGATATAGTAATAGTAATATATTACAGAGGATGACTTAAGGTTATGCTTAAGATAAAGAACTGACTATGAATACGGTCTTAAACGGGGTCTGCAAACCTTCACCTTCAGAGAAGTTCCAATTTTTGCCACCAGACGTCGTAGTGTTATACGTCAGATCCCAATAAGGGCATATTATGATCTGGGATGCAGAATTATATAAAATTATTCTTATTATTTTGTAGCCTACTACATTGTTCTGCGTACCTCCTATTGTTTTATTTCTTACCGCGTCACCTCTGATAAAACGAAATTACCTGGACGAAGTACGATGCGTGATGAGCGGCGCTGCGCCATTGGGCAAAACGGATGTTGAGAGATTTTACGAAAAATTTCAATTGAATCGGTCAACATTGTTTTTTGGTAATGGTACGTAAAGAAAGGAAACAAAGAATTTTTTATATATTTATAAACGATTCGATGGATGCTATGGTAATTTTTGTATTTCTAGGTTACGGCCTAACGGAAACTTCGCCAGTGACTTTTATTCATGTATCACAAGACGATTACGGCAGTATAGGCAAACCATTGTGTGGCACTGATGCGCGTCTTGTTGATCCAATTACCAACGTTGATATATCAGAGCCAGGAAAAACGGGCGAGTTACTGATAAGAGGACCGCATGTTATGAAGGGCTATTATAAAAACGAAAAAGCGACCAAAGAAGTTATCATAGACGGTGGTTGGTTCAAGACTGGCGACATTGCGTATTTCAATGAAAATTTTAATTTCTATATCAGCGACAGATTGAAGGAGCTCATCAAGGTCAAAGGTTTTCAGGTTAGTTTTTCACATAGTATATGGCGTCCCTATGGAACGCACTGATATCGTTTTTCTGGGAGTCAAATTATATTGAAACTTCTTTTCTTTTTTTTCAAAATTTCTTTTTCTTAGGTACCTCCGGCCGAACTTGAAGAATTACTTAGGACGCATAAAGACATCGAGGAAGCTGCTGTCGTCGGAATTCCCGACTCGAGATACGGTGAAGTTCCTAAGGCCTTCGTACTTCCAAAAGAGGGCCGCAAACCTTCCGAGGAGGACATAACGAATTTTGTAAATGCGCGAGTCGTCGAGTACAAGCATCTACGAGGTTTGTGTCTGATGATTCATTAACGTGAATGTATTGAGAGGAGAGAAAATAATTACACTCTCTGTTTTGTTTATTGTTCATTTCTATTTGCAGGCGGCGTGACGCTCGTGAATAGTATACCAAAGAATCCGTCTGGAAAAATTTTACGCGCACAATTGCGAAAGGAGTATGTCAATTAAATATATTTCATTGATTATTGTCGTTTTTTATGTTGTCTATGATCTATTTCACACGTTCCGAATTAATCTATTTGATTGGGAGCTAAAATGGAATTCATTCCGATTAACAGAGACGTATATTGGTATGTTATTTAGTTTTTAATGTTTAAACGATATCTTACGGTGGTTTTGCGTTATTATTTAACGCACTTAGGGTAGATAGTCAATTATGGAAATTACGCATGGACATTCCGTGTTTTTCTTTTTTTGGGGTAATTTTTCAGAATTTGGGAAGAGACGAAAGTATGATTTGTATGCGTGTTTAGGATTTCAATATCTTTTTTAATGTTGTAAATATGAAATTTTTGAATTTTGTACAAAAACGATGTCAATTAAGACAATTAAATGTGCCATGGTTGTATGAGTAATTAGTCACGTAAGTAAGTTATCAGTTAAATTAATTGTTAACAGTGACTAAGAAAGTTTATAGCAATCTACTCCTTGCTATTTTTTTGATTTTGTCACATTTCAAAAATAATAGTACAACAGCCTATTCCAATTTTTTTTAATAAAAATTATACGCAAACTATATTCTTTTTTAACATATCTCGTACCACTGTAGCAATTTGCTCTGAAACTACGATTCCACGACTGTAAGTATTCATTTTATTTTTATACTACTTGTAAATAATTTGAGAAGGACGTATCGTCGCGCGAGATAAATAAATTGAAACGATCTGTAGTAAGACAAGAACGTTACTATAGTATAATCCAACAGGGAAATAATGTTTATCTTGTCAAAAGATTATCAACAGGCGTACTTGAAAATCATATGCCTTGTTATTATCTAGCCTGAATGTTGTTCCAGGAATATTTCGAAAAAAAAAATATATCAAAGTTTCGTCAACGGAGGTTTTATATGCCTGTTGAAAAACTACATGTATATATATATATATTGGTACACAAATATATGCATTTGTGAACTAATTTTTATATATTGTTGATACATACATATATTTCTTGTTTTTAATAAAATATAGTTTTGTATTATAACAGTCTCGTTATTGCTATCCAAATGAATTCTTTTGCCAGATATTTTTTATTGGTACAAAATTTACAAAAACAATATGAAAGAAATTTAGAGGCTACAGTAATATTTGGATTTCTGCTGGATGCTGAAAAAACAGATACACCCTTACGAATAAGTTTATTTGCTGCAATTGGTATGTTAAGGGGACTAGGGAGCGCAAACGGCCATCTTGAATTTCCAATCACGAAAATCGTTAATTACATGGAATTGTTGCATTAACCTTATCAAACTCGAGTGCATGCACATTTGTATTAGTTCCACAGTTACTGAAATGGCACTTTCGGAAGGAATAATTGCGAAATAAGGGAATGAGACGCATCCAAAATTTTGGCACGAGAATCTTTCACCTCAAAAAATTGCATGCATTTCATTTGTTTATTTCGCAATTATTTCATACGAAAGTGCCATTTCAGTAACTGTGAGACTTATACAAATCTGCGTGCACTCGAGTTTGATAAGGATAATGCAACAATTCCGTGTAATTTACGATTTTCGTGATTGGAAATTAAGGATGGTCGTTTGCGCTCACTAGTCCCCTTAAATAATACGAAAGAATAGATACTTCACAAATTCCTGGCGAATTGATAAAAAGAAAATGTAATCAACGTCAGTGTAACGTAATGCTAGAACTTTACGAAGAACATAGTTTCCCCTTAAATGGACGATCATTCTTTTTTCCCTTAGACCACTATCCCAGAATACATTTTTTTTCACGAACGTTCGCTCGTCACGTCTTTACGAAAAAGGCGACTTCCAGTTATGGCAATACACGGAAGCGATTAGACACTAGGAAAAAGCTGTTTTCAAAGGGCGTAAAATTATTACAGAAATACGTTTGCGTTGATTCAACACGTCCAACATACTTGTACGAAAAATGTGCCAACACTGGCAATAATTTTATAGCGAAAGATCGATACCTTATGAAACACTGGACACAATGAAAAATTATTTCGAGTCAATATCCGCATTTATATGGACACCCGGTGCTATTCTCTAGGACAACAATTCTGGTATATACAATAAATAAAAAAGTATTTAATTTGATTTCTTTATTTTTTTGATTACAGAACATCACAATATCTGCATGACAAAGTGACTTGTCATTGGATACTAATAGATGTGGAAGAATACAGGAAATAATATAAACCAAATTTTCTGAGCAAGTATCGTAAATTAACCGTAGTTACTGGGCGTCCATGTTGGCACCAATTTACCAAAAGGATTGAATCACTTGGGGAGTAGTCCTCCACCGATGGATTTAGCGATACTGGAGGCCTAAAAAAAGAGTTCCTGTATTAGCTTAAATTCATTTTTATCTCTGTCAATGTACAGGTCACAATAAAACTTTATAATCGATATCAACGACTTACGCCTGCCACGGCCCTGGCACTTGAGGCAGCGACCTGCTTGGTCACACCGGCCATAGAGAATTGGCAGATGATGGCAATGATCAGGAAGAACACGATGTACTTAATCATTTTTACACAGTCGAGTTTTCAACTGAATTCTCGATGTCGCGTGGAAACGTTTTATACCGTTTCTAAGCAGCCAAAATATTTGTTCCACGCGTTAACTGACCACTTGAACAAAGAACGCGCGTCTCGGGAACATAAACAATTCGTTAAAAAAAAGATACGTGCGCACGACACATTCATTGCATCAGAAATCTTACGTTTTCTTATTTTTTCAAAAATATATTTTTTATTGTAATTATTCAGAAAACTTATCGTTACTTCTTGTTTGTTTGTATTTTTTTTTTTGTTATAATTATAGAATCGTTTGTGCCCCACGTGTGCCGATATTGATATGATTCTTTTTTTTCACTAACGAGAAAAACATCTTTACCGACCGTACGACGACTTGTATGTATGTATACCTTTTTTATGCAATCTATTTACCAGCAGTTGGTACTGCGATTGATTTCCTTGGCTACAACGTAGAAAATTAGGTTTCGTTTGCTGACATAGTATACAAGTTGGGTCCTACTTGAACCATCAGTGAGAGTTTGTCACGAGGTTTCTTCGTACTGCTGTTTTGATTCGTTGGTACACGTATATTTTTGGTGAATATTACGCGAGTTTGTCTTACGCTAAAACGTGTGATATCGTGACTTGAACTTTTGACCTCGTCGATTAAATCATATAGTATTCATGGTTAATACATGTCATGTATACAATGTACGAGTTTTGAGAACTGTGTAATATCTGTCACACTGGGTATCATCGATATTATTATCATTATCATAGTAAAGTAATCAAGAATCGTTATTCTCAATATTATTATCTAGCTAATCTATCAAGATTATCTCGTATAAGCAAAAATTCGATTCAGATGATACCATATGGGAAGTACTTGGTGGCGATGCTATTATTAGACATGCGTAATTAAATGTGTACTACAGTGTATATGCGTATAATGCGAAGGTGTGTATTGGTTTTACGTGTGTATTGGTTTTACGTGTGTATGATAATGCAAATACGTCAGTCATTTAATGAATTCTACTGATTAGGATATGTTTTGATATCCGCTTGCGTAGTTTCATACAAAAAACAGAGAACTGTGTCGAGAAGTGAATCGCACGTGTTACTGTGGTATCAATGAAATTTAGAGAGTAAAAAATGGCTGTTAAAAATATTATTGATAAATGATATACAGGTGATTTGGTACGTTGATCAATGACGATTCAAGGCTGAGTATTGATAAGGCGTAAAGCTGTATGAAGAAAGATAAAAAAATAATTACTACAAGACAAAGAAGAAATTTGTGATAAAAAGGCAAAAAAAATGAGACTGGGCTCAAAAATATCAAATTTCACAGCCGATACTACTAAGGGAAAAATTAATTTTCATACTTGGTCGGGAAACTCGTAAGTTTTTATTAATTATTATTATTAATATTATCATTGTGATCAATTTGTTCATACTGTTATTACTAATTTAATAAATAATTACTTACTAGCTATGACGAATGGTAAATTACAGGCATATTTTATTATCGGTTAAGAAGATAACTGTTTTAGGTGGGTACTGATGTTTTCGCATCCGGCAGATTTCACGCCCGTTTGCACTACGGAATTGGGCAGACTTGCGGAACGGGCTATGGAATTCAAAAAACGGGGAGTGAAATTACTCGGCCATTCGTGCGATTCCTTGGAATCGCATTTAACCTGGATCAAGGTGCGTTTTCCGATAGAAATAACATATTTCATTGAATTTCATAGAATTGATACGCTTATCCGATCGTTATCAATTCGTTTCAGGATATACAGTCGCAGTACAGAAGAATTCCTGAAGAATTCCCATATCCAATAATTGCAGACGAATCACGTGAAATTGCGGAAATGCTTGACATGGTAGACGATCGAGATCCTTCAAACGAAGGAGTGAGAGCAGTTTTGGTAATTGATCCTCAAAAAACTCTACGACTCTTTTTACTTTATCCAAACACCATTGGAAGAAATATAGAGTGAGTTGATTTGGAGATGAAAAACATTTGTATTTTCTTTAATGTAAAAAAAAATATTTTTTTTACATACATTTAGTGAAATTTTTCGGACGGTAGACGCGTTACAATTGTCAAGCAGAGTTCCAGTTGTTACGCCAGTGGATTGGCGGGTAATGATTATCATTGATATATTCGTTATAAGTATTGAAAATTAATGTCCTAATTGAATATCACTTTTTATTTTTAATTCATTACAGCCAGGAGATGAAGTCCTTGTACGTTCAGACGTATCAAGATCAGACGAGGAACGTCTTTTTCCACGTGGAGTTCAACGTGTTACTATGCCAAGTGGTCTTGCTTACATTAGATACACAAGGGATTACCCAATCCCACATGAATGTTGGGAATAATTGATTATCGATCTCCCAGTCGATATCATTTCGATAATCGATGATCCTGATTATCCAATAAAGATTAAATGTCTCTGGAGTCTTTTTCCAGAAACACACAATTTATTAGAAGTGAATTTTTTTAATTAGTAACTACGAATATTAGTCACTACTCAGATAGCACAATGATATTCTTAGGACATACGAGTATTCTCTGCATATGCTCAGAATGTACAGGGATATATTGAGAATATTGAGTATCTATTTCGAATGTTGAGGATGAAATTAGGATATTCTGAGAATATCATATGCTATCAGGGTATATATTTTTTATATATTGATTATCAAGATAAATCAATAATTTATTAAGTATAATCAAACAAGACTGTTTTCTCACTGTTCAAAAGATGCCTTTTATTTTCCTAGTTCTAGATCCTTAGCATATTCAACACCTGTCTCTCCATTTTCTTTTTTTAATAAATTAAAGTTCCCCCCCTCTCTCTCTCTTTTTTATAGCAGTAGTCACTTTACGACGTGCTACTATCAAATCAGAGCTTAAAAAAACGTTACACAAGAGCGTAGCAGCAGACGAATCACGATTCCCTTTTTTATCTTTGGTGCCAGAATTAAATTTATATCATCCACCCCGCCCCCTGTACAAACATCACCCGACAGACGGACTTGACTGGAACTTTTCCTCGCGAGTGGTACGTTCTTTTTTTTCATTTGTACATTTAAGTCACCCCATAGAGAGTACACTTCCCACAAAAATTTCTCTAGATACACTCAATCAAGAAACACAATTGATTTACCCAGCATCCCTATGGGGTGTTCTCAGTGCTTTGTTCAATCCTGATTTTTTTCGCTAACCATTTCCACCTCTTATCATCCCTCCTCTTTTATTTACACCAATCAACGGCATGAGTTTTCTGGGAAAATTGAATTAGGCACCGCCACGTTAAATTCGTGGTATACCATGCAAAAATCAAGTCGGTAGACATTCTCATCTTCAGGGACCTGGATGTTCCACAGAGGAGGTTGCTTGGTGAAAGCGAACGATGGGGAAGGAAAGGAGAATATACGAGAATACCACTTTAACCCCACAGCCTATCCTGAATGTCATAATCGTCTACGTCCAGGAAGTAAGGGTCAATCTCACCGAGACTATCATGGATGACCTAAAACCCAGGATGTTCAGTCTATCTTTCGAAACGAGGCTGTTCTCTAGACTGGAATTTCCGCAGCATCCAGTCATACTAGAATCTTTCCTCTCTTTTTGTACTATCTCTCTCTCTATATATATGTATATATAAGTATAGTATACCTAACTATATTCGCTATCTTAGCGTAGCGCACTGAGCCAATATGGTGGAGCCAAAGACGCTACCGGTTTATGGGCAATAAACAGGGACTTACGGCACAACCGGCTACTTGTTTCCTTGTGTCAGCGATATCTAGGAATGCACTGGGATAGATCTGTCCCCAGTACCGTTGACGATGCTGTGCTTACGCGACCCTTCTCTGTGATATCCTATGAAAAAGATCATTCTTATCAGTCCCATGTGGATTCCCAACCTCGTTTAATATTTCAGCGTTATAGTCGCGATGCCGATACTTTATGACATTTATTTGCGGATATGACACACACGCCATTGTTTAACTTACCCAGTTTGAATTCATTGTCTGAATTAAACAGCTGTGAAATTTTTCAGATAAGTTTACTGCACGCCAACGGACGTGCGTGCATACGTACTTTAAATTCTTGTTCGAAATTCTGCCGCTAAGGGCGCCGCACACGCTGCATCTAGCGGTAGACACGAGTGGTCGTAAAGTGATGAGAATTTGAGTACAGCGACAAGACTAGAAACGCGTGAGCTTTTTTCGGCGTGCAATTAACAAAAGTGCTGTAATTAAAGAGTGACGAGTCCTTTTGGATAGAGAGAGGTAAATTATTCGAAGCAATGGTAAAAGTGTCAATGGTCGAATGCTTACAGTCTGTGCGAGTAAGTAAAGCACGTGATACAGAATCCAGGATACTTTTTATTGCGATAGCTATGCCACGACAGTAGTGCTGGATATATTTCAATACCTGGGACGTATATACATACATAAGTAACAACGTATACCTTTCATCTAGATAGAGTAGTATATGCATTCTGCAGTCTACTTTTTATTCCGACATTTTACTCCCGAGGCTGCCACCATGACGATACGATTATGCTCGGCAGCCGTGCATTCCGTTTTATATTTCCCTTCCGTACTGTCGCCATCTTTCCACGCTTCTTCGTTTATTTTCTTTATCATGCAGCGTCGCTGCGAATTTTATTTGTGGAAGGAAAACTGCTAGAAGTCCATTCGATCACAAACTCTCAGATGATGCAATGGCGACGGACCTTCGTGTCTAACGGAAAATAATACATACAAAAAACAGGTAACCTCCAACCACATCGATCAATTCACTTTCAATTTAGTTATTCTTCGTGAATTTTTCTTCTCAATATTTTCTCTGTTACTTAACCGTTTTGAAAAAATATATTCGTTTTGCATTTTCACGGGAGAAACTATCGTTAATTTTCATGGCTATACAGGGTATCAATTTTACAACCACTCCTTCGCGTGTTATAACGTCAACCCAAAATGGCTGTCGCGAAAAGTTTCTAGGATGGACTACAGCTTTTGAAATCTCAGTATAATAATGCACCTGCCACTATGCTATAGTAGCAGATACTTTACCGTAGTATCGTTAACTAAATAGCCAACGGGATATAGATTTTCCACTAACTTTTTATACGGGGTGTACACACCAGCGAAGTCACAGAGAATTAACAATAACAACAGCAACGTCAACAGCGTTTCTTACGTAACCACTCGAGACTGGTGAGAAAACGCGAGACGAAATTCCGCCCGTTGGTAGTTTAAGTGGCGACGAGCTAAACTCTCGCCATAAGTCTTCATTAGTACTAGTGGCTAACCTCGACACAGTCTGGATCCTGTTGCGAACTATTCCGACACAGGGTAGACATCACGGGCAAGAAAGAGAATAAGATGAAAAGGTAAGAAAATACCCAAGGGCTGAGTAATACGGGGGTAAGAAAAAAATTGTAACCCTGCAAAATGATCCACCAGGGTTTCCCAAAGCTCTTGCTGTACTCGCTAAGCACTAAAGGATTCCAACTCCTTTCTTAAGCACCCTTAGACATCGTTTCCTGACCCTGTTCATCATCGGACTACTTCAGGTAACTTTCAGGTGGGGCATCCATTAAGTCATTCCGTAAGAAAATTGCCTTGGGTGAATTCATCCGTTGCGCAATAAGTGCCAGCGACTTGAGTCTTCGTTTCGAGTCATTAAAGCTCTCCAATGAGTCTCGCGGCGGGTTTTGGTCAGAAGTCAGGAAAAGCTCGGGAGGAGTCATTTCGGTAATGCTCAGTGCGAACCTAGAGGGAACGATTTTCTGTTGGAATTTGGAGCTTTATTTTTATTTTAAAAAATTGAGTGAAAAGCTTGAGAGGCTCTGCAAAGAAAAGCTGATTCTGAAATATTTACACGTTGATGTAAATCTAGGGAGATTTTATTTATTCGAAGAAATTCAATGTTAATTGGAGATTCGTGAAAGTGCTCTCGATTATTAAAGAGCTTGTATACCGGCTACTGTTGCCTTGAAGGTGATATTAAAAACGACCATTGTGGTCCGTTAAAGCTGTGCTTTGAGCTTCGACGAAGAATGAAGCTTCTCGGTTGATACTGGAAAGAATATCTCGTCGGAAAAGGCGCTTTTGAAAATTAACGCCCAACGACGACGAGACTTTTACACTGAACGGTTTTAATTACACTCTAATTCACGTCGCTTAAGAAACTTTGTTCTGGAATGCGATTTTTGTTTAACTTTTCAAACTTGTTAGCTTATAGTTCCACTGGCAATGTCACATTGAAAATTAATTGTTTCCTCAATTTCATTGACACTCGTCGCACTAACGAGCTACATCAAGACGCAATTTTAATTGTACATAAGTAAATAAATTTTTATTAGAGCAACGTATCTCGATGGCTTTTATTTAATTAATTTGTGTATTTTCTCATGTACATCAAAGCCACTATCAATACGTGTAAAGAAAGGTCTTAATCCACTCCTGGTGATGCTGCCTAGAGAAAGCTTTGAAAGCTCTCAGTGGTACTCTAGGTACATACAGGGTGCAGCATCCCTTTCCGCACCATTTTCTTCATCTGTCTGTCTATCTATAGTTCTCACTCTATATAATCCCCCGTCGCCCTTCATTTTTTTACTTTTCTTTTTTTCCCTTACCCCAGCCAGTCCGTCCATGAAACTTCGGAAAACGAGTGTTCAGGAGTTGGTACAAGTGCCAGGTTGCACCCACATAAGATGGATCTACGTGTAAGCTACGAAAAGCTTGATAAATCCCAATTCACAAAGAATCTATTCAAAATTCAAAATCTATATAATACAATGACTATTGTCAGTTATTATTGGCAACGACGCACAACAGGACAATCGACTTGCAAGCGGCGTGCATTACGAAAGAGAACAATGGCGGGTTTCGCGAGTTCCCACTGACAATACGTTGGAAACTCGACGATGATTTCCGGGTCGACTCGTCCAGTTCCTGGACCAATGGTTGTTCCAGCAGTAGGTACAGTCCAGGTAAAGTCGTGAGGAAGTGGCGAAGCGTCTCGTGAAAATAAAGCTCGGTTTCACTTTTTCTTTTTTACCTTCTTTTTTCCTTCTTTTTATCTCCATCATTGTTTTCTCTTCCCTTTCTCTTTCGCAAGCATTTCTTTGAATTTCCTTCTTCTTCTTTTTTCTTCCTCCTCCTCCTCCCTTATGGCATGCTTCTCGACGCCTTTGGACGAGGCCTTACCCTAAGGCAATGACGTTCCAAATAACTCCTCCTGTTCTGCGCACTATCACACGTACATAACTGTATCCCTCTTATCTGCTTCTCCCACAGGACTATTTCCTCCGGACACACCCGCAGGACGCACCAAGAGTAAAATCCTTTTGAAGGGACGATAAAACAAGTCTCTCCGTATAAATTCTCTGGTGCGCAAACAAGAAATGATTTGCCGTCGGACCGCGTCCCTCTTGGGAAAACTGCTATTTTACAGGCTGCGTTTCCCACAATTCGAGAAGCACCAACGGGGCCTATGTGTGATAGATAGGTGAAGGTGGAGGGGGAGGGAGGGAAGACAGGGTGGGACAAATAAAATAAAAAATAAGGGTACCTTCTGAAAGTTTCACTCTTGGCTGTCGCAAATAGGTTAGCGATATTGAATTTATTAATGGGGTAACGCCTAAAACCCTTTCGGACCCTCTTCATAGTTCAAAATGGGATTATGACTGCTTCGCTGGTAAAAGGGATGAAAATGGTTATTAATTAATTAACCGACAAGAAGTTCCTTCGACGAGTCACGAAATTTTGATGAATCTTCTTTTTCATTCGTACCCGACATTCTCTTGGGCTCTTATCGAACCTTAACATTCATACCCGGTTTTCTCGTTGATGTTAAAGAGAAATGAATTTTGATCAAGAGCAATGTTATTTGGCGAGGTACAATCGAATTCGAAAATTTATTCTTTATCTATAGACATATATATATATATATATATATATATATATATATATCCAACTATATTCAAGCTTGCACTTACAGATAGTACATATCAGATTTCTTTGGCACATATGCCGCCACCCGATGTTTCATCCGAGTCTTGTCTCACGTTGCAGCTGGATCGACTCGATTTTCGTTTTCGACGCCGAGCGTCGGAAAAGGGTGTACGGGGTATTCCTATAGGAACGGCTACGACTTGAGAATCCTCAACGAGTATCGAGCCACTCGGTTCTGACGATGACACTCCTGGAGGTCGTCGTCGCTGCTGACAGGGAACGACAGTAGTACTTGTAAAACCATAGAAGGAAGAAGTGGGCGTCGGGGTAAAGAGCGTCTTTGACTTTTGGCGTACGTAACAACAGATTGTCAAGTGGGTAGAGTCCTAAGCGCGACCTAACTTCCTTTTGTCATACTACTAGAAGTATTAGGAATGTCTTTTTAGTTAATTGCGTGGCGTGAATAAAGAATGAAAGTCGAGCGACTCGTCTCAGGAAGTTCTTTTGTTGGGGATTTCTTTTTTTTTTCTTCGCATCGCAACACGCGTTTCCGGTAGCGGTGGATGGACGCTGAAGCGTCGCGACGGTCCTGAATGTAGAGGCACTAGAAAAAGAAAGTGGAGCATGACAATGCTGGTACATGGGTTTCTCTGTTTCCGTGCTTTGTGGATTTTACGCGCGTTGGGATAGGGGTGGGCATTTTTTTTGAAAAAAGGTAAATAAGGTTACTTCCGCTTGGGAGGTAAAAAGAAAAAAATGGGGCGAGAAGAGATGAATTGTCGAGGAGAGTGAAGGAAGGAGAGGTATGATATATATATATATATATATATGATGAAAAGGAGACAAGATTGGAAAAAAAGACGGCGGATAAGGAGAGTGAAAAGGAAAGGAGGAAAAAAATTGAATTCATAATGGCGAGTACGTAATTAATTTATGGTGATCAAAGGCGGTGTCACATGGCACTAATTAGTTCCCTGTCATCAAGATGCGATATGCTCTTTGCGCAACAAGGAAAAAGACGAAAAAGACGCGAATCGTTGACGTAAATGTCATTTGCATGGATAAGATTGTTCGATGATTAAGTTTAATCTTTAAAGTGCTAATCATTACCTAATGACCTGACACAAGATTAACCTCGAAGACAGCACTCTGTTGTTTTTCTTGGTTTAATAAAGAAATCTTACGAAATTCACGTGGACAGTGGATTATCATTTCTTTTGATTTTGGGATAGTTAATGATATCTTTGTAAATTTTTATGTAACGATTCACAAAATTTTTTATTTTTATGTAAATTTTTCTTTGCTCACCATATTTTTTCATATACTCATTAATCTACCGACCTACTCGTTATGGTTTTACACGTAGGATTTCGTTTGGAACAATCTCAGTGTCGGGATTGTCGTTCGGCCTGTTCTGTGAAGATCCGACCGGAAATGGGAGAGTCACGAAGAGCGACGTCGTAATTTCCGGTACGGCCTTGAAAAGGTAGTAAGAGAAAAAGAAAAACGCAAGACAAATCTGACGTTGTCGCGCACGACGTGCGGTCTTGTCGTATAGACTGCTCTCCTGATTCCCTACTCTCTTTCTCTCTCTCTCTCTCTCTCTCTCTCTCTCTCTCTCTCTCTCTCTCTCTCTCTCTCTCTCTTTTTTCTCTCTCCTTTCTGTCTCAGGAAAAATGACGTCGTTTCGCATGGGATGAACGCCGAGCGTCGAGCGAAAAAAGCAAAGGAGGGTAGAGGGTGGAGGGAGGGGGTGAGGAGAGGCATGTGTGAGCAAAGCAGACGTGCGTTCTGCGGTTTCTGTTGATTTTTGCTCTCGTATCCTCCAGAACCAACCGTTACTACCCCAACGACCAGAGGCGCTTGCTCTAGGGGGTGGTAAACCACCCACAACGAGGGGCGAACGAGAGCAGACTCACGCATAATAAAATCATATTTTCAGAGAATGGAGAAGCGGCCTGAACCAGCGTCCATGGTCATAAATTCCATGTTTTACCGTAATACTTTGAGTGCTCGCTAGTGGCTGTCGATGGGGATTGTGTAAAGAGCTTTAGTAATAGAAAAAAATAAAAATGCAACAAATACTCCATATTTGATTAATTTCATAATAAAATCGTGGTATCGTCGAATTTATGTAAATCTACCGCATCCTCTGTGGATTTGATTTCAATTGGCTTCTTTTTTTTCCTTTTAATAGTATCAATTTCCTTTTTTTAACTAACAGACGGGGAAGAAACATTCAAAAGAGTTCTTTTGAAGTGATAGCAGAAGTCAAAATTGATTTCCCCTCTTTTGATGTCTTTTTGTATCTTCCAGTGTAACGGGGGGGGGGGGGGGGGGTTGATGCGAGAGGTAAATAAACTACGGGATGGTTGTGCTGGTTCCGAGATGACATTTGATATATTTTTGTTGCGTCAACAAGGGCGAATAAATTGCCATTTGATGGGAGTCCGTTTTTCCCTGCGGGCGTATCACCCTATCTTTTTCTTCGATAAGAATTTAATGACATTTCTTTTTTTATCGTTGACGTTACGGATTCAGATACTTTAAATATATTTATTACACTTTGCGTGCAGCTATGATATTGTGAAAATTAGGAACGGTATTATTGCGTATTCGCGTAAATTTAAATATGTATACACGCATATACGTACCGAGGGAATAAATCTTCGAATTAATCAGGAATCAGCAGATTATCTGAAAAATGAAAATTCACAGCTTACCAACATTATAATTATTATCAGCTAGCGAATCCGACCAAGCCATTGTTATCCCTCTTAAGCTCAGCGAGGATAGAAATGGTAATTTAAAGAGAGAGGAAAATAAAAAGATACTAAGAAGGGAGTTAAACCGATATAGGATCTGTCCAATAATATCCAGTTTGTCATTATCAATTTATCTCATTAAATATTTCGCGGTAGTATCTTCTCTAGTGACGTATATACGAGATACGTTGTGCAACTTGCTTCAAAATATTTCCAGCGGATGTCAAATACGTGGCTGTCTCTTATCAGAAATATTTTCGCGAATCCTCGTAAATATATATATATATATATACACACGCACACATACACACGCTATCATGAAATATTCGCGATTCACCACAGTCCGCCAATGCAATTCGATCAGTTGCGAATATAGTGAATATAATATATATATATATATACATACATACATATATTATATCTATTATATAAAATAAATCGAGCAGGTGGATGATAAAACTTTTTTTATTGTTAAAAAAAAATCGTGCAAAGTAATTAGCAACCTTATTAGAATTGTCAATTAAAGAATTCGTCGATATAAAAATTACTTTAATCGTCCATAGTACGTCGAATTAATTTCTTAAAGAAACCAGAAACGGAATGCCAATAGGTGTATCGAAAGGGTAGTTTTTCTTTCGTATATTCGCTGTAGTCCACACGGGGTTAAGGGGTCAGTGTGACGTCAGGAGGGAGGGTTGAAGAGGAGCCATCCGTTGAATAAACTATGAGGACAGTGACACGAAGTGTATAAGGGTAGTTTACTCCCTAGTCGGCTAGCTAGAGGGATGAACAAACGAACATGTTCTATTTTTGAATATACTTGAAATTCCCGCCCTAAATCATGGGCGCTCTCTGACGCTCTTCGTTATCTTATCACGTGGATAATGGATTATAATTGTCATTACTCTCTATAATCAAAGCGTAGCAATAGCCGACTCGTGGTGACGTCGTGTCAATTAAGCAGATAATACGAACACACTGTATATGCTTGAAACAGCAAAATTTTATGACGTCACATTATTTTTCGACCATCGCGAGACCCTTCAAATTCAATAGTCTTAAATTATACGAACTTCTAATTCGCGAATAAAGTTGGAAAATTGACGAGTGATTTTATAATGAAATATAATTATACATGGTGGATTCGTATATTATGGATATATGGTTTTGACACGGAGACGTATGTATTCGCTGAGAGACGTGAATTACAGGGGTGAATTAAGTGCTATTAAATTATAGGGGAATTGCAAATATAATTGAAAGCTCCTGTCGACGAGAGAAGCTTCAGAACCTTTTGCAATGTCGCCGCAGGCGAAAGGCTCGAAAAGCCTTTTGGGATTTCATTCGCTCGCTCGATGCATAGTCTAGTCGGCTTATTAATTATTTTGTGATTTTCTTTGACGGCGTAGTACGTAGCTGGCTACTTAACTATCTCCGCGTCGCGACGCTTTTTATATCAATGTTTTTTATATACGTGTGTGTATATATATAAAATTCTTATAGTGTACTTCTTTATACTCGATAAAGAATATCATTTCGCATGAGTTTATCTAATGGTATCCATTTCAATAACTGAAGTACCTTTATTTCATCCCTTGGGGACATAAGAAGTCCTTTGGTTTACGCGTAGAAAAGTTTGTGATCCGGTCGCTCTCATGAAAAGGTCGTTGGTGGAATTCAAGAGCGTCGCGCACGATGTCCAAGATAGGTATTATACGGCACTCAATATCTATATAGGTATCTAGTGGTACGAGTCGAAAATTTGTAACGTAAAATAAAAAAAATATCGATATTTAAAAATATTTGTAATGACTTTTCCGAAATAAAAATCCGGGCGGAAGTTAATTTGAAATATTTATATATGTATATATCCCTACGAGATATACATATATACCTACTTCTGTACGCATATATAATATAAAATGCTCCAAGGGGTGGAAACTTAATATTCGTTTCAGTATAGAAAGTCTTATTCAAATCATAACGTATTCGTGGTATACGATATTTAGGCCCTTTCTCTTCTAGGGATTGTCCCGACCCTCTATGTTTTTCATCCCTTCGTGTTATCTCGACGCTTCTCTCCCTCTTTAAAACCAGGAGCCTACATTTTGGTCCTGTCTATCCCAACCCCCAGACGTTTGCGTTCACCTACACTCACAGAATTCACCACCCCCTGACATCCACCCCTTGCAGACACGTACGTACAGTCACGCGCACAGGACTGTCTTACTACCCCTACTGCCCGAGGCTGGAGAAATAGAGGAGAAAGAAGTGTACAGGAGGGAGAGGCGCCAGGGTGGTGCGACAGAGTGGCGCCACCCTTGTTTTCAACTTGGCATCCCCGAACTTTTCCGGCAGAATATATGTATATATTTCTCAGGGCAACCACCCTCTCTTCGCCATGGACAAGGGGTGTTTAATATCGATACGTCACCATTTTATAACGAGACAATATACTTTGGGTCCTTGCACCCTTTTGGATATCTTAAAAGTCAAAAATCAAATTACATATTGTACTTTTCTGTTACGTGTCAAAATTTTATTCTACCCTTAATCAGCTTCTTATGATCTATAGATACGATTATTATTGTTGTTATTATTATTGTCATATCATTATTGCTATTATGTAATACTCAGTAGAAAGATACTGCATGACACCAGACAGGCTGATACTATGATTGACTCGTTCGAATTTTATGAAAATTCCAATTTCGTCATTAAGGGTTGTTTTTGTGTTTGGCATACTTGCTTGTGTATTTGCAAAATAATTGCCTAAGCATGTTTGGCTGCCACTTAATTGCGATTCGAGGAAGCCTCAGGAGGCGGCTGACTAAGCAGCTACGTTACTTACTCCTCAGATCGCTTATCGATCCTATATTTTTGGATGGCACTTATACTCGAGTAAATATTTATTTGTTTTCAGCGGGATGTTTTCTTTTTTTTCTTCTTCACGTTCTTACGGAAGGTAAAAGAGCGGACCAAGGAGGACACGTCGGAGTATTGATTAAAACCGCAGTGGTCTCTGATATCAATGTCTTCGCGTTACTGGGCCACTTTTATCGCTAATACATCTCGGCGATAAATTAATTAGCCACTCTCTTGGCGACCCCTATTAAGCCACGATGATAATATACCATTAAATAAAATATTGAAACAATAAAAAAAGATGGCCTACTGTACTATGTATACTAGTTCAATTTCATTCGGTAACTCATAAATTTTATAGTCACATTATAAAAGCATAATAATAAGCACAATAAACTTGCTTTACAACCCCCACCATCATCAAACCCCATATCGCGCGCTCATCCCCTAGCACCAAAATAAGTATAATCATTAACGACTTTTACCCGTCGTACAGTTCTCTATTAAAAAATTTTTTTCTCAAAATACTCTTTCATAATTTTTCCCAAATCCTCAAACCCAAAATTCATTATCACAATTTTTTCGGTAACGATCGCAACTCAATCTAATTAATCGTATACCAATCCTTCGTTTTATTCCAGAGGATAACATAACCTTCAATCATCTCATGTAATAAAGCATCTCCTGGAGCATCAGATCCGTAACCTCCTGATGCCGCACCCTCGACACCAACCCCGTAGCCAGGCCATACGTATACGTTTACATATATATATATACACACACACCAAAGCCACCCCCGGATTCTCGCGAGCCTCTCTCTCAGACGCCAGGCGCTCTCCTTCTCTCCTCTCTCTCTCGCTCTCTCCCAATCATTCAGACGCATCGGGCGTCTCTTCGTTTTCCACGCAGACGCCATGCGTGCTTCCTACCCTTGGCTGGTGTTCTCCTCGTTTACCCCGTGAGCCAGCCAATGTCCTAGTCTTGTCGCGGCGTGAGCCACAGCTACACCCACGTAACCAGCAAGGCGAACTTCAGTCGTCCGCGCACCCTCTGACAGTGAGGGTGGTTAATCCGGAGCGGAATTATCCATATTGCCAAGCGAAACGGTCAGGGACAAAACACTCAGCAACCACCCCTGCCAGGTCTAGTACAAGGGTGTTTTACACCGTTGGACTTGAAGGTGTCACAAGAATTGGAAGTAACGGGGGTGTATCGAGGACCACGAGGCGTCGGCTCCAAGGGTGAGTTTTTTGAATTTTATTATCTGCTTCCTTGGATAAGCGAAAAAGTCGCTGCGACATGGGGTTAGGATCATCGTCGGATGCTGTGATTGTGTCCTCGATGCGATAAGGATTTTAATTTGGTTTTTTTTCTAATCCACTGAATTTTTCGAGGCAGGATGAAATGTTGAATGTTTTTTTAGGGACGTTTGCATTTATTTTGAGGACTTATTGACTAGGGACTGGGGGGGGGGGGGGGGGAATTTGGACATTTCTATGAATTAGGATTAACTAGTATCTGTAGGTAAACTTAGTTGCTGTGGGGGAGGTACAAGGTATGAGCTTGACTTAACAAGTTTAACACCCTTGAACTAACCCTTAATCGGGATTTACATTGGTATCCATATTAGTAGTAGGGGGTTGAATATTTTTTCTCCAAAGAAACGTTGAGTCTAGTGATATAGTTGGAGATGTTATTTGGTTTTATTAATTTTTGGGAAAGGTATCAACCGCATTTTTCAAATCCCCTCTAAACTGTCCCGTTGAAGATAGCTGGGGGGGGGGGGGGGAGATAATAAAAAGAGAAATCACAAGGTTCGTTCAGTCAAGATTCCCGAGTATAAACTCTCGACTTGACGTTTGATTAATAGTCGTGTGTGAAAGTAATTTTCTCGCCAAGCCTCTTGGAAAACTTTGAAAATTCCAACTCGTTATAGTAACGTTTCAAGAATATTACCATTTTCACGGAAGCAACCCTCTGCACCCTTCTTTATAGGGTGATACCTATAGATAACTATCCTCTGATACCTACCTACCCCTACAGTCCTCTCTTGGCCATAGGCGGTATTCGTTAAAAGTTGCCCCGATAATTTCACCCTTTGGAAAGTGCATCCACAGCCTCCAACTGCCCTGGAGCCATGGATCCGATTAAAAATTCATATTAAAAAAAAGTAATTGATTCCTTTGCAGTATCAGACGGACTGCAATTTTTTTCAATTGACTCGATCCAAGGGGGGATCGAAAAAATTCTAAAAAAAATGGACTCAATCGTGAGGCGCTTTGAATTTGAATTATTTTTGTTAACACTTTTTTTCAGTTTTCTTTTTCTTTTTCATCGAGAAATTGAAATTAAACCTGGGAGCGGCATTATGCGGACGTGGATACTACTTATGGATGCAGTTGCGCATGTGCAGGCTCACACGTTGCCGCGCGCGTACGAAACGCGTGCGTGTTGGTATAGATGCGTTTTTGTCGGGGTTGAACCAAAGTAGTTAACCTACAAAAGTAAGACGGTCGCGCATTACCCGCCCTCCGGCGAAACAATAACGTTGCCTCCCCTGAGGAGGGTAGAAAAAAATGTAGAGGGTAACGTTTTTTGGCGAGATAAACGGGAGTTTGTCTTATTGGTTCAACAAGGGTTAAAAGTTTTCTGTCGATTTTGATAAATACAGAAAATATTTTACGCAATCACAAATTTAACTTGGTGTATGTTTTTGAAGAAGAAAATTAATGGTCCATTGTTACGTACATACGATATAGGAGACCAGTAGATACATCTTCGAGTGATCAGACCGCCGGATGCTGTAAGAGAGAAATCATAGTAGAATGGTGAACTTTTTATTTTTATGGATTCCTAGAATACTCTTTCCCATGGAACGGCAAAACGATACTCGCCATTGTTATATATATATTTTTTTTTGTAATGCCCTCTAGAGTAAATATTCCTCTGGATTTATTTATTTTCTCGGAATGCGAATTCGATTTCTCATGGGGAACAGTGCGTCTCTCGCTCAGCATCCTTTGATATTATCTTGGACAAATACAAGTGAAGTTTCTAGAATTTTTCGTATTTTCCAAGAGCCACTGCGTCATCTCAAAAAGACTCTGGACCAGCCGGGATGGCGTTCCTGGTGACCTTGTTTTTTCTGCTTTTTTCTTTTCTCCTTTTTTTTGCACTTTCATCCCTTTAGTCAACGTAAAATGTTACGTTGATTTAACGGTTATCGATAAACAGGCCATCGGGTATGAAACGCGGAGGGCACGCGCGTATTTTCCCCGCAAAATCTATACCAAATAAACAGTGAAGCCACCCTGGAAAATTAACCCCCCGTGAAAAACCTCGTAACGCTTAATTTTATTTGTCGAAGGCAAGATACTCCCTTGTGATTAATATTAATACTTTTATTGATCAGAATACAAGGGTTACTGATGCATATTAACTTTTTGAAGGTCGCTGCTCACTTTTTTTATTAATGGAAAATTTATCTTTTTAGGCTAGACTTGTCGTAGGTATGGATTACGTATTATCTTGGATATTTAAATTTGGATTTAAATATTGATATATTTTATTTGTCGTCTTACGCCAATAAAAAACTTTGTTTTCTTGCCTGTACGTTGCATCTTACGTCACAGTGAAATTTCATTAAAAAGGTAAACTCGTTCGGTTTTGCGTATCGGTTTCTTTCCGTTGTTCAATGCTATGCAAAATAAATGAAGCAATTTGCATCGCCTAACCAGGAGTCTCGATTAATCGAGTAGCAATTCGATTAAACAGTTTTAATTATTGAGAAGGATCGGTTCGCGTTTCCTATCGAAAAAGTCGTAATCGACTTGAAATTTGAGTCTTGCAGTGGTATTTATTTTATTGTGCAAATAAAACCCGTACTGGAAGCACACCCGAGATAGAACGAGAACGCAACAGTAAATAACGAAATACGTGAAATTTGAACGTGCAAATTTTTTAAAAGATGTCAGAAATTTTTTCAATTTAATCTGAACATTCCTTTGATACTTAAAAGAAAAACGACGTTTAAAAATTGGACTCGTAAATTACTTAATTAATTTGACAATTTACAAAATGAATATGCGATTAATATTTTCAAAAACATCCCCACTCCGTGACCCACATTGTTCCAGGGCAAAACTCGTCTCGCAACAATAACAAAGGGATCATTGATAACTCACACACGTATCAAACTTCCTCGCTCTATGTGGGAAAACTAGGTGACACAAAGTTTCGCTTGCGCGAGGTCAATTTTGAAAAGCGGTAGGAAATATCCTAGAATTCGGAAAGTGCTAGAAACATGAGTGTATGAAAGCGACGTAAGGTTTCAAACTATAATATATTATTTTAGGCACCCTTGGCGCCAAGTGCCACCACCCGATCCCCATCGTCCCTTTCGAAATACACACGCAATCAACAAATTTCCTCCTCTTTATTTTCCTCATCGGTTGGGTATACGTGACGTCATATGCGTATTCGCACAATGAGAAGAGTTAGTAGGTATCCACCATAGAAAAGTATAACGCATTTATGTAAATACGAAAGTTAGCAGGCATCTACTATAGAACAGCGCAAGGCATATTCACCTTTTTAAAAAGCCGTGAGTTAGCAAGCATCCGCTATAGAAACGTATACAATACACATATAGGATATCCTTACAAAGGTGAGAGTTAGCAAGCATCCACTATAGAAAAGTATGTATGACTAACTTGCGATCCCCAAAGAAACAAAATGAACGCGTTCTCGCACTCCAATCCTTTTGTACCCCGTAACAGGGGTAAACGTTTGACGTTCATAAAGGCAAAACTGCCGGCGATTACAGGCTTAAGAACCTGGTCCATGCATCTTTACTCAGGAGGATAATGTTAGGCGTTTAATTATTCCCTTGTAAGAAAATTTACGTGTCAATTATAGAACTATATAGATATATATACTCGCATAGAACTATACCCATGATACATGCCCAATGAATGTTATAAAAAATTCAAAATGGTGGAATAAAATTTGACAAAAAAAAACATCAACATTTTTACGCTTTCTGATGACGTTTTCACGCCAAGAATGAATATTACGGATTGCGTAAAATACTCATTTGTATTTTTCGAAAAGCATCGAATTGGGGCGGGGGGGTGACGTTAATGGACGCGTGAAATCTTCATCCTCTATATTTGAAAGCAGAAGAAATTTTTAATGCTTTCTACGCGAACGCCCTTGTCTCCCAACAGTCCCGTCTCTTCCTTCACTCCCCCCCCCCCCCCCCCGCTGCCACCTTTATTTCATTCCAACCCCCTTCCCCACCTTTCGCTCTTTCTCGTACGTCTTGACCCTACCATTCATACTCATTGTGAATTCTCATGAAAATCGCACGCGTCTCCCTTCCATCGTCAGCCTATTATATTCAATGGAGACTCGTCGGTGGGTTTTAATAATTTACATAAATTTTCCACTTTCCTTGTTCCACAGTGAAAAACAAATTGAACGTGAGAATCGGGGCAGACCAGTCTCCAATTTATATCGCGCGGCTCGAGAGGCAGTTTAATGGTTTGTCAGAAATTTTTTGATCGAAACGTCGAACATCGTTCGTTTACCCTTAACCTTTGACCTTCGGCAACGCATGTTTTCATCCCCTGTCGTTATTTTCTTCACTGATCGATCCGTGCCACGATACACGGTATGATTTTTTTTTTCTATGGTGTATGCAAGTTTTTATATATTGTTAATGCAGGGAGGGTAACGCGTGGCGTACGTGATGGCCTTGTATGGGGATGCGTGGATGACAGGTAATACTTGGCGATATTATTATTTTTTTTTTCTTACGTCTTTTCAGGTAAAAATCATGAGAGCCCACACGACGCGGCGGATACTTTTCTCGTAAAAAAATCGTTGGATGCGCGCGAACCGTTCTCGTGTCGCGTGGGAAATTAAGACAAAGGGAAATTGAATGAGAGCCTAAAAGCTTTTTGAGTCCTGTGCTCGTTTCGACGTGTGTCCCGCGGGAGACGGCAATTTATATGCAAAATATGTCGAGAGCAAAAGAAAGCTCCGAAAATGTTGCGCAATTTCGTTTACTCTGTGAGAAACGGGTGGGAGGGGGTGGCGAAGAAAAAATAGAGAGAGAGAGAGGGAGAGAGAGAAGATGAAAAGTGAGGATGAGAGACAGACGATAGAGGGGGATAGAGGGAAGGGGGAGTGAGACAGAGACGAAAGATAGGAGTATGCGTGAAGTGTATGACATTGAGGGGATGAAAACGTGAATGTTGAGAGGATGACGCATGTAGGCCAAGAAAAAGAAACTGTTGAAAATAGTTAGAGAGACGAGAGATAAAGGAAAGGACAGTCGAGGAAATAAGTGTTGACAAGACGAAATTGAATGTCAGAAGGTAAGACGAGCTACCTCATCCCCGTGTATCAAAAAAAAACAAAAAAAGAGTGACCTCACTCCCGATTTTCTTAAAGTCCCCGTTACTATCTAGTATCGGATCAAGACCCAACCCTCTGACTTAATTTTTCCCGTAATCATTTCTCTTCACCCCAACGATTATTAACCCCTCCGAAAATGTACCGTTCGGCAGGGACAGGAAAAAAAACTGAAAATTTCAACGAATAGATGAAACGAATTTTTGACGCGGTCTGGCACCGTTTAATTTGCATTATCCATGTCTTCCCCTCCTCCACTCGCTTTCACAACCCCCTATCAACCTCTACTTTATACGTTTCTCTGTCCGTCTCTCTCCAACACCCGCTTCCGCGTATACCGACATAGCTTTTGCTCGGTCATGCACAAGAGCCCGCGTGTTTACCCCTTTTAGCATGAAGTGTCTAGGGTTGGAATGTGAAGCAGCCATGTTTTTTTTCCATGCTTCTCGCCCCCTCTCCTCGTTATACATGACTCCATCTCTCTTTCTCTTTCTCCTCTATTCACCCCTCCGCCCCCCATAACCGTAACCCCACCGCTGACTGTTCCCCTTCCATCCTGTCCTTACTCAGGATCCACGTAGCTTGCGGAAGCGCGTATGAGTCTAGTCTCGGAGCTTTGCTTAAAGCTTGCATAAGGCTAACAAGGTACCGGAAGGCACGTTTGTGCTGCCGCAGTAGGAGTAACGATTAACTACGCGGTTTACGTAAACCAACCTTCGAGCTTTTGCACCGAGAACCATAATTCCATTTAGCCCCATGACGTCTAGTCGTATCCTTGTACCCCGCTGAGGTCCTGACAAACGTGAACCGTAACCCTGCCCGCTAGCAGGACGGAAATCATTTTCAAGACAGACAGACGCCAGCTTCCGGTTTTCGCAATTTCGTCCCTTTGCGCGTATGGAAATAAACGTGACGTCATTGGGGTGAAAAGTTGTCGCTACATGTAATACGAGAAGCCGGCAGAAGTGTAATGCTTATTTACGAGGTTGGCGAATGTCTGTTGTTCTTGGGGGGGGGGGGGGGGGGTAATATTTAATTAACGTATGCATACTGTTAGCTTATATATATATATATACACACACACACGCACACGTATAGTTGGATGCTTGATATGTATTCAGGATGTAAAGAAAATTATTGTACCCTTCTATTTGTGTTTTGTCGGCCATTTAACGAGGGTGGGTCTACGCTGCTTTCTTTAGGGGGATTGTTTACAAATGGCCACCGCCCACTACTCGCATATTTGGGTTTCTACGCGCCTTTGTAAGGCGAATACGTCACGAAGCACGGCTGTTCTACTAAATCCCTTAATTTAGTGAAAGCTCTTCCCCCCCTTTCCGCCCCCTTCCCATCACTCTGTAACACAACTGGACAGCTTAGAATAGGATTAAAACACGCTGAGAATTTATAAAGCTCGATACTAACCCGCCATTTACTCCCGTTTTGCTTTGCCTTCTTTGTCTGTACCTGGGTGTATCTTTACGGACTTCTTGCAATCTATAGTTCTCTTTTTAGTGCATCATTTATGTATTTCGTTTCATTTTGTTGTCCGGGGGCTTTAGTGTGTTTTTTCTTTTTACGTCCATACAGAATCAAAGGGAACAAACGGACGGAGAGTGAGCGAAGGGAGAAAATATTTATTCCCATTAAACTACCATAAAATTTGAGATGTATCCATAACGACACGGGATATAGAGTAATAACTGTTGGTATACAGCGAAACGAAAAATACATATAACGGAAAGAGACGAGAGGGGGAAACTTGGTATCTGATTTCCTTGGAAACATCAAAAAAACATGTGGGACGCAGCCGGCTGAATAAGATATGGGAAGTATTATGCGAAGGAGTAATGTAGCTTTAAGGAAGAGTGACGTATTTGAGGAAGAGAGAGAGAGAGAGAGGGGGGGGGGGAGGTAAAGAAACAGGAAAAATAAAAAGAAAAAAATTGGAAACGCATTTGAAGATCAAAATGAGAAAGTGGGTGGCGCAATGTGAACTACCTGTATGTTGATCTAACTCAACCTAACCTAACCTAACCTAGCTAACGAAAAACGGAACAGGTTAGACGGTTATACTTTGATTTTGTTCATGTTTCTGTTTTTCTTGTAACTGTCGTCCTTATCGACGTCACCTTCATCGCGCTAGTATTTTCACGTAAATCGTGCGAACGTAATTTTTTGTGTTTGTCTTTAAAAATGCCAACCGCATGGCCGCCGATGCGAACGCGCAGTCGAATAAATGTGGCGCAATCGAGGGTCACAATTTGATTTATATGTTAAATCAAGTTAGGAATTGCAGTGATGGTTGGAACGGTCTCGTAAAAAAAAAAACTTTGTCTTTATTTTTATTGTTTACCCGTCCAATTTCTGATGGGTCAACATTGTACGTTACGTGGTGACGTAACAGCTACAATTGCGGGATACAAAAATTTCGCGACGTTAACACTGAACAAAAAAGATCGTATCGGAGTGAAACTTTCAAAAATATTGCTAGAATAACTCAAAAATGGAAATTTTTTATTTTTTTTTTATTTTATCATGTGTATACTCAAACGAAAACGCAACGCGCCAAGAGCATACGTATCCGTATACCTATAGTTTAGCGGGGATGATGGAATGTTTTGAGAAAAATTTTTCAAAGTTACTCACGATCTTTCCACTCGTAACAGTGAATAAAACGAAAATTTATCTAAAATTTAGGGGATTATTCGCAACCGCACGAAATCGTTCGCGCGGGCATGACGATTCAACCGGTGACGCGTATACCAATTTGAATTTTCCGCTCTTTTACAGGTTTAATCTCAACCGTCGTATTTTTCAATTAAATCCTCCATGCAAATTGGCTTCTCGGCCCGCACGGCAGATTTGCGGGCGGGCATCCATCGTCGACGTAAAATTTCATTTTGTCTCGCGCCACGCGAGATATTCACCCTTTAATAAATACACGCGTATAATATCCCGCACAAACGTGTAACCCCACGTGTACACACACACATATATAATATCACATTCCTACGTGTGATTGAAAATTGTCCTAACCCCCCCCTCCCCCTCCCCTTCTACGTCACTCATTACGCCAATCCAATGCTCGACGGGCGACAACCCTTTCATTTGACGCGACGCTCAACCCCTTGGAAAAAAAAACAATATTAAAAATAATTTGCATCGTCGCCAGCTCTGGTACACAACCAGTGGCGCGAAATTTGAATCGTATATAAATTTGAATCGTTAATTAATTAACATCCCTCGCGTCCGAACATTTAACACAGCAATCCTTGTGTATCGGACGGTATAAGGGGGAGAGTGCAGGAGAAGTTTAATTAACGAGTATTGTTACAAAGGGTCGTGTATTTGATTTTTCGCGTGCAACAATTACGAGCAATTGTTTACTCGTGACGAAGTAAAATTTCTTTGTTTACTTATTATTGTTAGCTTCCGCTCGTATTCGAAGGCCAATGAAATAATGTTGTTTATTAATTATTAACGTTGTGATAGAATTCCCGGGGATTTGGGACTCACCAAAACTTTTAGCCTCTGGACCCCTTAGGGCTGCCTTTTGCGTATATTACTTCGCCCATAGGCTCTACACGATCTCGACGCACGAGACTCGTTCTCGAGAGTTCTGATGAAACTCGATCGTCCTCGGGGCGTCTCAACTAAACGCAAAGTAATCCAGCATTAGCATAATCTCTTTCGGCTGAGGAAAACCCAAATTCTACCTCTTGGGACGGACGAACACCGAGTAACAAGGGTATATCCTGTAGTAGCTAGCTACTACTGGTGCTGCTGCTGCTGCTGCTGCTGCTGCTGCTGCTACTGCTGTTGCTACTACTACTGCTGCTGCTACTAATACTACTACTACTACTACTACTACTACTACTACTTAGTACTTACTACTCCTTTTGGCATTTGCCTAATTTCAATCCTATTGCGTGTATATATGTATTTACATATATGTATATACAGGGACGTGTAGTACATTGGAAGGATCAACTTGTAATTTCATGATTAGAAATTCCCTTTGAGGGTTCACAGTAGGTACGTACCTAATTCATGGTAAAAGGACATAGACGCGATATACCATGTGATTCATTTGATTATCTTGAAGAGATGCTTATTTACTTGATTAACCTTTCGATAAGCTTATATACCGTATATACAGAAGAGTATATGTATAGGGAACAGGAGCATTATAAGAGAATTCTGTGTATCTATTTATTTACAAGCTTGTATAGCTTGTGCAGACTTGCACGTAGTTCTGGGTACCTTGATCTATGAGGAATATTCTGTTTGTATGAAAAGGTTGGATTAGGTTGGGTTAGGTCTGGTAGCTACCCAATGAAATTACCTAAGGAAGTTATCCTAGGGAATTTCTTGTTTGTGATTTTGGATTCGCACTGGGTCGACTGGAAAATTTGAGATTAATTACTACGAATACCTTAGTATTACTTAGTATCGTCGGATCTCTGTATATAGTTTCTGCTTATACATTGAAAATTATAATTTAGTAAAGATTTCGATTGAATGTCAAAATTCGAATTACGCAATGCAATTAAATGGTAAATACGTAAATTTCATATTAATCTAAGCATCTCGGAGGTTTGTTTGGAAAATAAAATGCTTGACGAACGTATTAATTATAACTAAATTTGTAAATTTTTATGTAGAATACCTTGTTAAAGGTAGCAATTAAAAAAATATCGTGCCAGTGCAATTACGCGATAATTAACACCCGTCCTTGGATGCACAGCCAGTTGCACGCTGTTGTCGAAAACTTTAAAATCGCGAAGGAGAAAAGTTTGAAGTGGCCACTTCAAGTGCCTGCGAATATAGAGACCGAAGATGCAGACTTGTATAGAACATAAAAAAAAAATTGCTCCACTCAGACTTCCGGGTATTTGGATGATGACGTCTTTTTTTTCTTTTCTGTTTCATTACTCGTTCATTTCCATTCTCGAATCACGTCACAAAGTTGGCCATGTTGTTCTCGTGCAATTAGGAGGAACGCGCGTTCCGGGACTAGCGAATCGAATCCCTTTTAAGACGTTTGTGAATAATGGCCACCATAACCAAGTTCGCCAACTATAATCGCCGGATATCTTCTAGCACTTTCGGTGCAGTAAATTGTAACGAGTCACCCAGATATTCTGTCCAATTGGATAGAAGACACGAGAGAGTGGTATTACGAAGGAGAGTAAAGGCACTCGAGATATAATGTTGAAGGACATAGAAGTAAAGATGAGAGAGAGAGAGAGAGAAGAGAAAAGGAAAAGGGTTATTCCATAGTAGAGTGAAGTTAGTTCCGGTGATACTAGAGTCGGGAAGTTGGGCGCGAAATTTCATGAAATCATTTGACGACGGGTTACTAACTTGCCAAGGGTTAGATGGCACTTGACTTAATTTCATTTTACGAGACGTACGAGAGCAGCATCCCTAATCATCTCGCGATCATCTCGAGAAGGAGGCGCCCTCTGTTGGCTTGCACGAAATGCGTCTATTGTGCGGTTACTACGGCAAAGGGTGAAACGGGCGACGAGTGGCTCGTTAAGGTAATTCCAATTAAAAAGAATTCCGAGGCAGATTTCACGATGCGAGACCGACTGAGAAGGACTTGTAATTCCATTTTGATCAATTGAATGTGTGTGTGTTTGTGTATATATATATTTGTTGTACCTGATTATATCGGATTAATTAATACGCTACCCAGTGTGTGAATTTCCATTTGACATCTTTACGAGGAATTCGGGGGTTCCCCTGTCTACGCAGCTGCCACTGTTCGCCGTCGCCCATTATTCAAATGGCGCTTTCGACTCGCTGCGAAATACGTTAACATTAGGGGTGCGATTAAGTTTAAATCATTTTCTCAGTATGCCTCGTGTATCCCACCGTTGTCGGAGTGATGCCGAAATCCTCAAGGGTGAGATTTTAGAACAGATCTACAAGTTCCATCAGATTATTATTATCATTATTATTTATCATTACTATCATTTAATACCAATGACGTAATCGCGTAAACCCCCACCTTGTTTCTTATCTTATTCATATAATATATTCTATAATATTTATTAATTTATTATACAATAATTAACTTGTCATATAACAATTATATAATACGAGCAAAGCGTGGCGCGCATATTCAAATTGTGTCGAGTAAAAAATTTTTGTATTTTTACATTCTCTTTTCCGTATGTTGGTAATGCAATTTCTATTGTGTACCGATATCGCAGTTAATATTTATCGTATTTCGTGAAATCTTTTGCTCGCGAATCTGTATACGTGCATAGAGGTATACGTTTCCATAGAGGCGTTGCTGTTATTTAATAAATAGGTACTTTATGGAATTGATGACTTGCCAGTTGGTAATACTGCGCCTGGCCTATATATAGCCAAGTGATTTTACATATGCATCGCGCTTACGCGTTTCCACTGGATCGTAAAAGGTATGCGGTAACGTTGGAAATTTCGAAGCTAACCGATAATACCTGCAACTGCTGGCTAGCGCCAGATAATCTGACGGTAATTAACATTGTGTACTTACCAATCGACGTGTAATTAGGAAATTACTTGCTGGTTGGTTAGCAGCTGATATAGATAGATTAACGAGAGTTTGTCCAGGTTCCATGGGGATCCTTCGAAATTCCAATCTAATCCACTCGACGGCCGGATTTGCTACGGCTCCTTAATTATTTTACACAGTGTACGCAGTGTATCTTGATGTCAGTTGACAATTAAAAGAAATTCTGTAATTTATCAAACGTCGCAGTCTTCGCTGTGCGTCTTTAATTATTACACGGTCTGTGGCACTGTATAGTCGTTCCACGAGTAAAAGATTCTGTCTAGGGGACTCTTTTACTTTAAATGTCACAGGAAGATGGCCCCTCCAAAAGCTATTTCACACGTGGATGGATTATATCTGAATGTCTGTTACAATTTTTTTTTTCAACAAAAAATTCTGTAATTTATCAAACTCACCGGTACCACTATGCCCCACGTGATAAAATTATGTCAAGATTATATATAATCTAAATGCAATCCTATATACAGAATTGGACATATGTAAGGACGCGCGTCCTTAATTATTACACAGTCTGCGCACTGTATTCCTCAGTGCCGCGTGTCAAGTACTGGAAAATTGTCGAGAAATCGTCAATACAGTTGGCGGGACAGAAGAATCTAATAAAATGACGTTCCATCCGTCGCCAAATTTGTCAGTTGCTTGAATGTAAAAATTCTGAAATAGGTTTATTGAATTTTTCGTAGAATTAAATTTTTTTTAACACCAATTCTTAAAATACCTTACGATACGGATCTAAGTACAGCAATGAGAATCAATGTAAAATATTATACTCGTATATACAGTAAGTAGAATTGGATATCAAAGAATCAGACGTTTCATGGAAATCAGTAGGGTCTGGTTAGGTTAGGTTATACGGTACCAACTTCATAAAACATGAGCGAGTAACAGAGTAGGATGTCAGTGAATGTTAAAAAATTAACCCGGCCATTCAATATTGATGACTTCAACTCAGCAGATGGCGTATCTGCCACGGGGTGGGTTTAGTAAGGTTATGAAGGCGCTAGAATTAAATAATTCATAATAATAGTTAAGCTTCCAATGGAAGGTTACCCAACCCCCATATCGCATCTACTGTATTGCAATATACCCGGACCCCCGTAATTGACTGTATAGAGGCTACCAAGAGGGATAGGCCTAAGTAAGGTTCAGCCTTCGAAGAATCGTTTGAATAATTCAAAAACACTAATGGAGAATTAATACCCAAATGCTGCGTAGATACGTATGGATAAAATAACAAGAAAAAGAAAACGATTAAAATCCTCGTTTACCTAAAGTCACCAATTTCTTCGATAACCCATTACTATGGCCATCGAAAGAGCCTGAACTTTCCACCCTCACACCACCCCTAGTCATCCAATGGCATCGTCTCTTTCGCCATTATCCACACCTCTACCAAATCCCAAGTAGCACCCCCCATTCCTTCTCACCCTCGCCTAACTACCCCTTTGGTATCATCCAATCGAATTATCAGTGTCTGGGGTTATCTGGACATTCTCGCAAGCTGCGTCTTGATCCTGAACCGATGAACGAGCCTAGATAACCGAAAGCCAAATGGCGCTAATGTATGGGTCGCGATTAAATCCACTCCATCAGTCTAATGATCCGCAATGTGCACACAGTGACGTGGAATCCCCTTTAGATACTAACCTAACCCAACCTTAGCCACAATCTATAGATATAGCTTAAAACAGAGGGGGAGAGATTACCCTATTCCTCCCTCTTCGTCTGTAATAGAGATACGTATGGGCCCAGCGGGTGGAGGGGAGTAATAGGGGGGAGGGGCGATGGTACCTCCTATAGGGTAAGGGTGTCTTTACAGTGGCGCCGGCATATGTGAAATTTCGTAAATGGACCGAGCAAGGCCTACAGGACAAGCCTTTGAGAAATGGTCCCGTACCTCACCCCTGCGATATGAAGGGTTAATTTGCGACTAGGTCCTACCGGCCTGCATCAACCACTCGCTTCAAACCTACCGTTACTACCCCCCCTCGGCCCCCTCCCAACGTTTCTCCTCCCTCACCGCTCTTTCATATATTCACTCCACTCAGTCACCCTCTTCCGGCTTTTACAACCCTTGGCGCCACTCTTCAAACCACTTCCCCCCAGAACCCGTACTGGCTGATCGAGTACTCGTGAAACGCGCGAGAGCGACATTTCTGTGATATCGAGGACCTTTGACCCCTTTGAGATTCGACGACGAGTGCGACGCGGGGGGAGTTATTATATAGATGAGAGGGTTGATTATAGAAGGTAAGGGAAGTTGGGGGGGATTCACTTGGGTATCAGTATTAGAATTTTCTAGGTAATAAAAGTGAACGCGCGTTTTATCAGCGTTGCTCTTTGTCTCTATACGCGTTCTGCCCTGCTATACTCTGGGACTCTTTTGTTATTGTCGCGACTCGCGAGACGGCAAAGGCTTTTCTCTACAATATGGCAACACTACGGGCTGCTGTTTCTATGGCCGCGACGCCCCTTCTGTCTCTTGCTTTACATTGAGTAAAGGACAATGCCATAGCTCGTAGCTGCAGCGTTCGGTTTTCTATCAGTGTCTTTTTCAGGCTATTGAATTGTTTGTGCGAACGCTAAGACGTCACTGATTACGTTATTGTTATGACCATATGTAAGGCCTTTCGGAGTGTACTTTGCATTGCTATTGGGCTAATTGTAAGTGGGGTAACTTGTATTGTTAGTTGAAAGGTATATTATGGTTGTTTGGGATAAAGAATTGATTTTTTCATTTACAGGATTTATTATTGTTATTATTATTATACTGGGAGTAATTATGGGAGGAGATAATATCTTGGTAATTATCTCTCGAGGAGTATTGTACGATAGATGGGTTTTGACGTTCATCTTGAAATGTTGTTTGCTCGTTGTTGCAAAATGGCTGACGATTCTCTCGGCTCCTTGGCTTTGACGATGTCGCGTGCTCTTGCGATATTAAAAGAGACTCTCGTCGCTATAAGCAAACGAGATATTCCGACGAGAATAGTCGAGGACCTTCCGTAGCGTGTTTGTCTCTCTCGCCATTGTTTAAAAGTGGACGTCGTTCTGTTTGTTCTAAGGTGCGACGTTTCATTGGTTCTTCGTGTCACTGTGGACTGGGTACCACTTCTTTCTACTTCTTTCGCTACTTTTCTTCTGTTTTTTTTTTTTCTTATTTCTTTGTTCCTTCGCTCTGGCTGCAGTTTTCATTCTTTGAGGAAAGTACCTACACTCGAAATTTTTTATTTTATTATTTTCATTCTCTTGCGGCTACCGCACGTTTTGTCTCTTGACGTGGCCTTTTTTTTATAGTAACTGAAAAGTGCTGTTACACACATCAGATTGTATTTGTAACGTTTCCGCAACGGGGTGGAATACATTTTTTTTACGGCCACTACGCGTCTCGTCTTTGGGCACCGCCATTTTTTGTTGTAATAACTAAAAGTGCTGTTACGCGCGGCAAGATTGTATTTGTACTGGTTATCGAAGGGGTGAGATAAATTTGGAATTTTTGTCTGTTACGAGAAAATTAGAATTTTCTTATTTCTCTTGGATCTGACGTGAAGATAATCTGATTTGCCGTGAGTTTCTTTGATGGATACGAGGAAAGCCCTAAGTCGGACTTGTCGATTCTTTAGCGGGAGATTTGAAGTTTTTATCTTGGTACCAGGCTTATACATATTTTAAATACGGTTGAGTATTATCTCGAATTCATAACGGGACGGTACGTTTAATATGAAACTTGGAAAATTAAGAGGGTGAAATTTCCGAGAGGAACTCAACGCCCACCAAGAAGACTGTTAACCCCATTATATTATGTTAATTTTCAGGGCCAATACGGAATCGGAGGAAACTTAATGAAAAAGTACTTTTATCTTCCCGCGTATTTCATTTTAATATGAAGATTGGTCGTATCGATTTTTATTTTTGAAAATTCATGAGATCTCCCACACTTATACGTCACTGTAACAAGTAATAATTTTTTTAACGCGTATATCCAATTTTGTTACATATATTCAATCAGACTACGAAGCTAAGCAAGAAATGAGTTCCCAAATCTTCATTATAGAAATCTGACAAAATTTAACAGTTCCTTTAGAAGGGGCGGCGGGGGGTGAGGGACTTTTCTTTCAAATGGCAGAGGCGACGTGTTAATTTTCAGCTGGGTATTATTTAAGCTGGCAGTGTCATCCATCGGACCGTCCTTGGGCGCACCCCTTTCAACCCTAAAACTTCGAATGAGTTGGCTGGAAGGGTGGTAAGGAATATTTTTAATTAATTTTCAAGTCCGGTAACGTCTTCTTTAATCGCGTCGAAAGGATAGCGTCGGGACGTGACAGGTAATAATTTTGCGGTTAACGTAAAGGCACCACGTGATGACGACAAAATGGTTCCTCTACCGCTGATATTAAATATTTTTTACGAAAATTCAAATTCGATCAAATACAATCGCGTGAACAATTGCCAGTGGTAATGTTAAAAAAAAAATACTTGAATGATCCATATCGGTCCGAATACAGTTTAACGTTTAAACGTTTCCGCCCTTAGTTTTTCAACCCCCACTCGAATATTCCACGTCCGCATCTGAATTATACAGAGGAAGTTTCCTTCGACAAAGTCAGGCGGATCCGTTAGACGTTTGTTTCTTTGGCTTTCCTGAGAGGACGACTGCTACGAAGAAGTAGAAGAATTGGGGTGGTTGGGGGCGGTGGGGGTAGTGGCGGAGGCGAGGGGGTCAGGGTTCAGACAAAAAAGTACGAAGTAATAAAAGGTCACGACCGAGCCCTAATTTCAACGGTAACAAAATGTCGTACTCCCCACCATTTTAAAAATGCGTGTTCATAAATTCAAGAAGGTCCGACACCTCATTTAAAAGTTTAAAATTAGAAAAAATCTGCGACGAGGAGAGAAGAACAAAAAAATTATCGATCAAAAGAAAAAGAAAAAGTCAATCTTTCTTTTTCTACTCGTCGATACTTTTCCTCGTTAAAACTAACGAATTATTAATAACGATTAACATCAATATCAATGTTAACCCCATCCCTTAAATATACGTAATATAAAATGATTATATAAGCAAATCGAATTCCCATATATACTTCAATGTATATAACTCTCGAGGAAAATCCCGACTCCATTTTCTTGAACGATAAGAGACAGCCTATTCGCGAAAAAGCTTATTAAAGCTTTACCGTCGAAGCAATATGCAATTAATTTAGCAACGATCGGCGAGCACCCCATGTCACCCTTCTTCGTTCATAACCTCCAAGCGATACCTATAAGGGCGCCCGGTAGTCGTCGTAAAGCACCGTTACTACCGCCACTTGAAGCCTTCGAGCAGCCAGTCGCCTCCGGCAAACCGAACCCCCGTAACCCACCCCTATTTCTCCAACAGCCTTATATAACTTCATTAAAACGCAGCGAACACACAAACAGGGCTATCTAAGGCTCTAGAGTACAAGTTGAACGTAGGGGATGCATCATGTAAGAAGTCAGACATTGAATTGATGCGAAAGTAGATAAAGTACTCTCTGGTCAGACAAAATTAATTTCCAAAACTGTCGCTACTGACTAATCATTAAATTTGGTAAATTTTTAAGGTCGAAATGACTAACTGGTTTAATTGTTTATACCCCAGTAACCCCAATGGCGTATTGCTACTATTGTACTTGGGTATCAAGGACTAATAATTCAATGTGTCTTTATAAATCACTCGGAACATTCGTGACAGTGCGCGGAGTGTTCAAAACATTTTCTCTTGGACGATACACTAATTCGATACCGTCCCGTGATTTATATTGGTTAGACCATTGGGATTGTTACGAATGGCCGACTGTGATTCGCCATTGGAGCAGTTCGATGTTGCAATGGGGAATAGCGGATTAAAAATGAGGGCTTTTCAATTTCTGTCGGAGTATATTTATCTAGTATATATATATACATACACTGTATATATAAGGGATGAAAGGGGAGGTCAGTTTTATTACCGGAGTCTCATTCGTCTCCCAGGGGAATTTCCTGTCACCATACACCAACGCTCCACTTACCTCTTACTATTTCTTTAGATATTTACCTCCCCCATTCCCTCCCCCCCCCCATCGATCCAACCCTTCAATCTTCTTTTAGTCTTTTCACGAAGAACTTTGCCTTCCCCTCAGCTTTGCACTTGCCGACTTTTTATTTGACACAATGAATTATTCGATCCCCACCCCCAACCCCCGGCTCTCGAATTATCCCATTCTCGTACTTCCCCCCCATCCCCCACTCTTCATCACGATCTCTTGTCCGTAACTATCTATCCCTCCCCTCTTCTTTCACCTATAACCTCTTGCACCAGAGTGGCTCTAGCAGAAAAGATTACTGCCGCAAGCTTCGATAAACTTGGCACTCGTCCGATGCAGTAACGACTTCTTTTCGTTCGTCGAAGGCTGCGGGCGAGGTCGACTTTTGACTTTCTTTTCTCTCATCGGACTCGTTTGCCGGATAATCACTCCCAGGTCGTCGATTACGCTTAACGGTCTGATACCAGATTAGGAACAGTGTAGGTACTGAGGCTGAAGTAAGAGAAGAATAAAAAAGGGGGACAGTACCAAATAAGAATTAAAAAAAATTAGTATGGTACAGCCTGAGGGAATCGAAGAGTGACGGCCAGAGATAGGTGTGTGTGTATATATATGTAAGTGGAATGTACGTTATACTATACGTACTCTGTGTGCCTTTATCAGGGTTTAAGGGTAGGTTAGGTTCGTCCATTGCTGTTGTTCCCGGGAGTGCAGCATGAATAGTGAATGCCACGGGAGTGGGGGAAGGTTGGGACAGGAGAGGAGGAAGCCCTTTGAATTTAAACATATTTAAATTTAAAGCCGCGCAAAGGTAAGTAAACTAAAGGCGGACGCACGCGGCATCGTCTGGGATTTCGGGCTTAAAGCTTCCGACAATCCGGGCCTTAAATCCCGACGGAAGTTCTCCTTATTCTCGTCGTCCTTATCCCGGTCTGGCCTTATTCCATTTGAGAATTTACATGAGGGCTGCAGTGAAAGTCCTTGCATCCAGGGGCGGTGGCTGCTGCTGCTGTTACTACTTGCAAGGCTGTATGTCCTGGAGCAGCTGAACAGGGGTGGTCTCGCTTCATTTTGGCAACGAGTAAGGGGTGAGAGAAAGTGGGTGGGGGATTGTACAGGGTGGAAGGATTGGCAAAAGAATATTTTCTCGGGGAAGCATCCCTGCTGAAAATATCTCCATCCCTCGTACGTGTATTCAAGCATTTTCAACCCTTGTTCGTTCCGTCGCCCTTGGTACTCGGCATCCCCGTGAAACATTCACAAGGTCGATTTCGACGCGGCATTGCCAGAAAAAGGGTAGATAATAAGGGTGCGCTCTATATGAAGATGGTACCACGTGCAATATTAATGTTGTTGGGTGCAGTGTGACCTGAGAAGAAGGGTGAGGTGGGGGGTGGAAAACTGCTCGAGGATTCGAACCCACAATAACCCATTGTCGGTCGGCAAAGTAGTTTCCGATATCGGCCGATAAATTCAAATACCCCTAACACCCCTAGCACGGGTGCCGCACCCCTCTCCCCACACGTGCCACGACAGAAAATCGTTAAGGATGCGAGAGGGACGCTCCAAACCGGGCATAACCTCCGACGGGGATGGACCCACGCTTGCCCGTTAACCTCGACCACCCTTATTTTCACAAAACGGAAGACCCCTTCACATTTGTAATGGCTTCCGCCCTTTGGGACACGTACGAAATTAAAGCACATTGCTTGGTTCGTCTCTGTGGGACTGTTCTTCTTTTTTTTTTTATTTATACAGAAATATTACTTCCTCGCACCAGGGTTGTTACGTTTCAGAATGACGGGTCACGAATCATCCCTTAGTAAATTCAATGCGGGTACGTCCTAATTGTTTCACCCTAGCGAACCCTTGCGATGTGTATAGTGGTCACTTCAGGGCTTAGTCAGACACTGGGAAGCCATGGGGAATGGTATAGGATTGCTAAGGGATGGAAGGTTATCGCGCTGGAGAGAATGGCGCCCGAAGGGTGCTGCCGGATGCTGGATGCAGGGGTAGGTATACTGGCAAGCCGAATATAGAATGGAGAATCAAACAAGAGACGCCAGTTGTAACAAAGGCCATCCTCTGTACCGTTGCTGCTCACTGCCAGTCCCACCAGGAACATGTGAACACAGCTAACGGCGAATGGCCCGAGGGACTTCTGGGGAATACCAGATTTTACGCAACGTCAGTAGTCGGCCACCTACGTGATACTGGCAGCCGAGTTCAAGATATAATTTTCAAAACGCAATTTCATTTTACTCCTTTTCGTAACTGTTCGTAAGATTTTGATTCTAGTTTCTACCTCAGGGGGTAGTAAATTACAGGGGAGTAAAAAAAATTACTAGCACGCGACGTTAAGTAAATTAAATTCTGTTTGAAGGAAAAGAAAAGACGTATCTTTTAAGTTGCTATTATCTCTTATCAGTCTTATAAAATTAGGCTCCTATATTTTTGATGAAAAATTATCAAAATTCTTAATATCCTTTTAATTACACAATAAATGACCTCGATACTGGGGGGGGGGTGATCGTCAGTCGAGATAACATTTTAATTTTATTAGTTACAATTAATCGCAAATATTGGATGTTATTGTTAATTGGTGATTATTTATCAACGATAATTACATTTATTTTAATAATAATTTGTTTATAATTTTTAATTTTAATTAAATCATTCTCGTCAAATATGTTGATACTTAATTTATAGAGTGCAATCAGATGGACCACGTTATATCCCAGGCTGTATGAGATATGGATAAGTGGTAATTAAGAAGCTCTTTTAATTAGAATTCACTTTGATCATTTGCCTTGAAACGTCTAATGAAGCGATTCCTTTGATGGCTGAAATATCTCTTCGAAACGTCTCTCACATGTCCTGGTATTTCTACTGACTGATTATACGAAAGTATATATATGTATACATATACCATGCATATACATATCTCTTCCTAAGGTAAATTCAAGCTCTCTGAATATTTCCAAATCACTGGCATATATAGTACATGACAGTAAACTTCATCCATTTCGATTAATAATGTTCCCCGAACGGAAGCGTCACGTAGACCGGAAGTCCTTAAGGGATGACCGAGGGTATACCATTCTACAGTTTGCATTTACCCTCCCGCCGGAATCAGCACAGGGGTAAAATTTCGGGCACGTGCTATACGATCTCATATACAAGTAATTAAAAGTTTTACGTCAGACCGTATGTACTGTAGGTGGAAAATGGAGTTGAAAAAAACTTGACTTTTCGAAGTAACTTTTTTCACCTTCCCCCCCCCCCCCCCCCCCTTTTAACATATTGAATGATTTATCAATTCTAGGAAAAGTTTGCGGTAGCGCATTGTCAGATCAGAACGATAAATTTATTTTGCGGAAAGCTGATTGCATCCACATATACCTATAGGTAACGTTTTTACAAACGTGATATACATAGACGTTCTGAATATTTTATAGATCTAAATTTGATTACTGTAATCGAATGATACGGATCAATGATCAATTATGAATTTCCCAAAAATGAAATCTGTTATCAGAGGTTCACGTGAATCAATGGAATATTTCAAAAATACACACTGTAAAGCAGCTTCGACAGGAACTCGTACGTATTTTAAGGGATGTGTTTTACAAGGGGGATGATCGTTATTTGTTGGCGGTTTCACCCCTAATTGCGTATTACTCGTGAGAGATGATTTCGAGAAGAATCGATAACATTTAGTCGTCACTCAACAGCGCGATTTTCGCGTCCCTGCCAAATTGCTGGAGGATGCGAAAATAAAGAGAGAGAGAGAGAGAGAGAGAGAGAGAAAATCTAACGGATAAAAAGGGGGTTGATAAAAAAAAGAAACAAAAGAAATTGATGACTCGAGGGAAAAAGGGATAAGACGGAGAAAAAAAGGGGAAAAAAATACTTGGCACCCTTCGGCAAGTCGCACTGCTTCTTCTCCTACCCGCTCTCCGTACTTCTCTGCCTACGCCAAGTGGGGTAGGTGGTAGCAACCCTCAAAGAAATTACTTGCAACCCTGTCATACTCGCGGGAGGCAGATTACTGCCTGGAGGAATTTACCCTGGCGAAGACTTAACGCCGGATATCTTTGACGGTAAAGGCATTAGGAGTCTCGGCGCGATGGAGTTAAAACTTTTACTCCCGGCGGGACGTGCCGAAAGTTGCCGAATTAGGAAATAACGATTCGCTAATACCCTTGACGTTCCACCGGTCTTTTCAAACTGTCTCGAATCATCATCTTTGAGACTGTTAATGCATCGGATAGTATCTATTGTCTAGGACAATAATATAGTACCTATACAGACACTGCAGAAGCATTGTATCGAGTAGTAAAGACCGGTAATGATCCAGACGGATGCTATGAAGGAAAAGGAAAAATTTTTTTTTAAGTTACGCAATCTGCGAAAATTTGTTTTACTGTATACTGTATATATTAGTAGGTATGGCTGTACTTTCCATCAGAAACATAATGCAGACGTGTATTTAACCCACGCATGGTCTACCAACCACGAATACTCGGTTAGGGACTTAGGAAGCGCATCACAATGGCCGCCATTGTAAATTCCGTGAGCGATCCGTGCCCTATGCATACGAAGACTCATGAATCGTTGTACAGGCTGAACATTATGCCTGAACATGAAACTCCTTCTATAGGTTGTACCGTGTGTGGTTATATGTATGGTGCAGTATATGGGGAAGTTTGTGGTTGGCAGTTAGCAGGAGTTTTTTTAATCACTTCGACGTAACGAAGAACATAACATGGACGCCATGTTCCAAATTTCCGCGTATGAGATTCAGATATTAGTGAGTATATGTGAAAGGGGATGGTTATTGGGGCATTAAGGTTATTTCGTTCGATTATTGAACTGCATCAGCTTGTAATTTTTCTAAAGTCGTATTGCTAACTATTGTTTATCAGTAAATTGGATTGATTTGTTCTATTTTTATAGGATAGGATTTAATTATTAATCTTGAGAGATTTCTATTTCTTTAATCGAATTCAATTTCAATTTTAATCATCCTCTTGATCCGGTATCGCATGTAGTAAACTCTATAAGATTTTACCGTCCTACACTTTTTATTAGAAAATTGGATTAATTTGTTCCGTTTTATAGGATTCACGGGGACGTAGTTTGTTTTAGAAGTTTGTTCACGTATAGCCACGTGTGTAGCTGCGTGTGTGTGTGTGTATACATATATATATGAGCGGATTTGGAATTTATCCTCGAGGAAGCAGGGTCTCGAGATTTCCGTAGGTAGAGCGTAAAGAAGAGGGAAGAAGGTAAGGAGTGCCAATCCGAGGGTGAAAAAGAAAAGAGGGAAATAAAAGGCCGAAGAGAAAATAAAATAACGAAAGAAAGACACGCAAGCATGGTTACCATGGGATAGGATTATCCACGAAATAAAAGCGAGGCTGATTGGAGAAATGGGGACCTGATTGCCGCGGAATAGTGGATGGCCGTAGGGACTGTTACATCTTCTCCCAGGAATCTCTGCTAGTAATCGTCTGTTGGGAATTACGAACTCCTTGAACAAAATTTATCTCCTATTCGCACCAGGTTGAGCTGTGGTCACAAAGAAAAAAAAAGAAGAGAAAAAAAGAAAAAAAGGAAAAAAATTCAGCATCCCTTAACAGACTACACAAAAATTACGAAACTTAAAAAGATTACATCATTTCGTTCGCCACGTGAAATTTGATCCAAGGGGTTGTTATATATATATATATATCGCGACGTATAATTAACCTATAAATATTGGCTAACCCAGCGTCGCGGTGGACAATTTGGTCGGCCACGATGAACAGTCATGATGGGAAGAGGCGTAACACCTGGGAAAGGGAATTCAGGGTGGTGCTTCCTGGTGCGGGAGTCGACCTGGTCGTCGAAATATTTATGGGCTACTAAATGTTGGAGTTGCCAATAGAAGGACGAGAAATGTGGCAGGCGCAACAAAACAGCCAGTGTGCCAGACAAAGGTTCTAATATTGTCCTACGTTGTATCTGCGTATCATTCTGTATAGGATATTATGGTATTGTACTGAAAGCATCATCCCCTACTACGCCCAACGTGACCCACGGGTATTGGACCAACCCCTGTTCAATTCCACCCTAGCGAGGCTAACAGCATGAGACCAAAACCAAAATCCTTCTGCTACCAGTTTCTGTTATAGGGGGTTGGCCAGCGTGCCGTGCCAGTGGCTGCTGCCAGGGACCAGTAAGGGGTGGTTGACTGGGTTTTGGGGAGGTTGGTAATTAGAGAAAATTACCAAAGCTCGATATTCTGGCTTTCCACTTAACCACCCTCTGACTCTTTGTATTATAGGTATTATTATAGATATTGCCTTTTCCCTCTTTCTACTATTTCTTTACCCTTTTTAATCATCAGGGCGAATTTACTTCTTGCCGACTTTTTCCGGCTCCAATAACCTTTCTTTCCACTAGACTGGATAACCAACCCCCTGCGGCTCTCCCGGAAGGGATTTATCTGTCCCTTTGCGACTGAGGCGCGGATGGCGGAAACGAAGATTTCCCGAAAATTCTTGTCTGCCTTCGTAGATATACACGGAAAGCGTTACAAGGCCCAACGAGATTACGGTCCAAATTTTTGGATGCTGCGAAGAAGATAGGGATGGATCATTCACTGATATATATACATCATGGGTCAGTAAGATCCTGCATTCGTCTGGTTATGGATCGTTAGTGGTTTAGGAAGGCTATGGGATGACATAAATCAATTAGTACTTCATTAATATCCCTAGGAGACGAAACACCTTGCCCATGGTCAGCGGGGGATAAAGTAATTAATCATCCTTGATTAATTAGACTCCACCGGATGGCTTTTCCTCGTGTCGCTAGTCCCCTACGTGTAAATAGGAGAAAACAAAAATAATTTCGACTTCCCCCCATTCCCCCATAACCTTAACCTGCAATTTTTTTCCTCCATAATAAAAATATTTAGTAATAAATAATAAATAAAAAAGAAATAAATATCCCCATAAGAACAACCTACGATTACCCATTATGCAATATACAATGAAAATATAATTATCACTGATTCAAGTGTCGGTATCACTTCCGTCATTGCATATATCATTGATATGTTATCTTCACGCTATTATATGACTTCTTCCACACTGAAGCAAACCGGAAATTACAAGCTTTCAGGGAAGCCTGAAGCGCGAACAATTCGTATTATCACGGTATAATACTTCAGTCACGCGTGTATACCCATATGGGTACATATGTCTTCCACATATGTTACCATTGGTACAGAACAAGATTGATTCGTCAGGGAAATTAAAAGGACGTCATGACGTAAACTGACAAGAGTATAATCAATACCCTTTAATTTGGTCAATTGGTCCAGAAGAAAAAATTTAAAGAAAATGAGAATTACGTCACGTCATTATTTTTTTTTCCTTAACAAAGATAGACGTACGTCCTAACGAGATGCAGTCCTCTGCCATAGACTTAGTAGAAAACCAAGATGACATTATTTTCCTACTCAGCATCCCTAATGAGATGTCTTGTTCGACTAGCTACCAGGATTATTATCCATTGTTACCGCACGACCGTCATGTCAAACTTCCTCTTGACAGACGTAACCCGTCACAGCATCCATTACTGTATCAAAACGATAAGATCCCAAGAGGGATTCATCCCATTTACCGTCTCTGTTGTTCCTGAAACTATTTTCATTGGTCCAGCGGATGCTGCTCTCAGCGGAATTGCATTAAGGATTCTTATGGGTAAATAAGATCTTTCCGGATGATTTCCTTCAATAATTTCAATAAAAATAATTTCAATATGATTACAAATAAAGGATATAGATTTTATTTTATTGTTTAATTTTTTTTCATGGAAGATCGATCTGTCGGGATTACACGTATAGGTGTACCGGAAGTGCGTGTCTGTTTGCTGAAGATGAAATGGCCGTGTGACAAGAGCTTCGATAGTTTTATGGCGGTACCCTTTATTTTGCCATTCGATTCAATATCGTTGGAGGTTTTACTGCTTCTCGACCAACTGGAATTTTATCGTAGCTACATACGTAACCATCCGCCGGAAACTGGCCGCTCGTGTTTCGCTTCCTACGTGCTTCCGGTACGCTTCCTACTCTCGGTTTCTCACGTTCGTGCCATTTTGATCGCGATTCTACGGGACGTCTATTCTACGGTTAGGTAATCATCAGAAGGGCACTTCTGGGATTATGGTTATATACCTTCCTATTCTTAAGGTTGAACCTTAAACATGGTCGCCCCCTATAAGACTTGACCATATAGACTATATAACAGCTTTACCATTCATTACGTACTTCCAGCAGTGATTACGTTGGCTATAGACATTACGGTAATGTTTGATAAAAATTATATTAATTATGAAATATCTTTTTTTTATTACAAATTTTACATTACGTAATTGCACATAAATCCTACGTTAATTAGGATCGATGTGCATTTTTAATTAAATGAAAATTTTTATTTTTGTGAATATTTGGATTTTTTTTTTGGGATTCTCGTTAGTGGGGATATTTCAGTGATGCAGCAATTTTCTAAGAGGTTAAGTCAGGTTACCTTTCTAAATATAGGTTCCCAATGTTATCTTTAGGTAAATGCAATCGGTCTGATAAGCGTTCGGTAAGTTTGCTCAGTATTGCTGAATCGGAAAAGAGCTTGAAGTCAAGAAGAAAAATTAATAAGTTGAAAAGGTTGGGGATAAGTGTAGTTGCGAGGGAGAACAAGTTGGCGAAGAAGGTTTGAATGGCGCTAGTGAGGTTAGGGTGGTGAATTTCTCAGACGATGGTTTTTACTATAAGAAAAAAGGGTTGGGTGGGAGGGGTTGTTTGGAAGCAATCCGAAAGTTGGCAAATAGAAAATTACGGCGAGAGAATTTTGTTGGGACAAAAGGGTAGAAAGTTCGATGGTCCGATTACTGGAAATAGTGGTAACCGCATTTATTATTTTTTTTTCCCTACAAAATTCTCACGCGATATCGCGAAATAACGAGGAAAATCATGAGGACGCTTTGCAATTAACGAACGATCGTAATTAACGTCATCAAGCGATAACGAACCTACGCGCGTGACCATTAGCGCGTGCACATATCCGCATACGATTAATATTGAAAATTTCTGCGTAAAATATATTTTCGCGCAAATATTCACTCTGCGAAATTTTCCATTATTTTGCTTATTTCTCCTCTTTACTTGCACTCCAATAAGAGTACTCTGTGTCGCGAATATTTTCGTACAAAACAAAAAGAAACTCGTTTTTGGGTCGGATGGATCAATTTTCGACACCTGCCTGGTACCCATCGAAATTCGAGAGACACGACGAATAAGCGTGAAATGTAGCTTGAGAAGACGTGTGTGTGTGTGTGTGAGTGAGCTATGAGAAATAGAGAGGAAGTGAAGTGCCGGAAAGCACATCCGGTCGAGTTGGAAGCTTCAACTTTGCCCCAAGTGCTTCACTGATATGGATAGGGATATACTGTATGGTGACTATATATATATATTATGTATAGACTATATATTATATATATATAACAAAGCGGTCCACATTTCCAATGCTAAACAGTACATAGCTCCCATGCACCTGCGAAATTTCCCATGACACGTGACACGTAAGATCCGGAAATATGTGGTTCAACTGTCGTGACGACGCCTAAATAGTATCCGACGTCGGGACGTCCCTCAAGTGCATTGGGCAACTCTGGTGATCGATCTTAAAGGACAGGCGTCTTGATATAATGTTAAATATGTCATAAGCTTTCGGGTGTCAAGTAAGACAAGAAGGTAAAATCGATTGAGAGCACGTGGCAGTCACGTGGGATACCATTTGACAGTAAAGGGTAAAAACGAACGCGAGCAAAGTATATTTTTGGCAGAGTTTTACTAGAATATTTGAATTTGTCAATATTATTTTCGATCATCTTTTTGGGCCCGTTTTTCATATCGCTATAGGTACCATAGGGAAACTATATACAGGGTTATTCAGGACAAACCTCTCCATTTGATTTCTATGGTAGAACCACCTGTATGTTTGTACTGAATGACCCTGTATACCGGATTATTCAGCCCAAACGCACCACCTGAAGTTAGTGCGCCTATTTTAATCTTATGGTTAAACCATGTTCAGGTAGTGCGTTTGGGCTGAATAACCGGGTACAGTATATTGTATATGAAAAATACACTCAGTGGCAGATTTATCTCGCAGAACTTGAAAGTACCGAACATTTGAAAATTTCATTATGAACTCAAAGTTGCGAAGGCTGGATTCCTCAAGGAGAATAGAAAATTATTATTTAACAAGTCCCGGCATCCTACGGCAGCCTTAATAGAGTCTCGATTGATTGCCCGGAAAATTAAGTTTAACTTTGAAACTCATTGGCTTCGCGGTCGAGTTCCGGTTGGTAATCGTGGCTGACCATTTCTACCAACACAAGGAAACTTTCTACCGTCCAAGATGAGTTTGGATCTCATTCTCTATCCAAGTTTCCAGCATAGCTTATCCGGAGTTTTCATAACCTAAAGATTAAAACTTGCCAAGGACATATACATATATAACATCCGGTCGGAACATATATGTATATGTATATGGTATATATCGATTTTTGAGTATACCGTGCTTCCAATATGCAATTCAGGAAAAGTGCAACGTGTTGACGACTCGTGAAATGAAAGGATAGCAACACGCGCAAATAACAGAGACCACGTTGCCAGTAGGTCACATCAATATACAGACACAAAGAGCTAAGGCGAAAAACAATAGGAAGTATTAGAAGTTTAAAAATTTGTCGCAGGATGGCAGTGCTTGCCGATCAGTACTCGAGTGGGAGGGGGTACTGACTGATATGCGGAGGAATGTAACGGTGTGGACTTCAGTCTTCCGAGAGCTGATCTCCTATATTGAACTTTTAGATGCCGCGTCCTTCCGTTCTTCCTTCATCCCCCTTCTCTCTGTCTCTCACTGTGTCTCTCTCTCTGTTGTGATTCACTCATCGCTTCTTCATCTTCTTACCTCTCCTTCAACGTATATTCTTTACTTGTTCATCTACTTGTTCTTTTTTCTCTCTCTATCTTTCTCTCTCTGTGTTACTTATTTTCCCTATTCCTTTCGTCGGGCTATACCTTCTTCGTGATATCACTTTGGTATCACTCTCAATTGGTAGTAAAAATACACGTAGTAAATACGCCAACACGGTTTGAGCGGTGGGGAGTCACGGGTTGGCGTCGGCATCCCTTACTGCGCTCTCTAGGGGAGCGGTCACGTCCGTCTGCGTTCGCTTGTGCTACTCCACTTGGCGTATGGGTGCATTTGCAGTCACCTGGTAACTTCTAATCACCCTCTGTTGGAAACATTTAGCGCGGGGGCCAACGGTTAACGGGGTTCGCTGCCGGCGACGAACGTGGTTCCTTACGTCTAAACCTGCTTGAAGCTTCGGTTTGTTGCGGGGGTGATGGAGGTTGTAACACAATAATGATCCCTCAAGGATCTTCCGACTTCGGTTGGGTTGTTACGCCCGTGGTCTTTCGTTGCGGTGGATTTGACTAGGAGTGATCGCGAGTTTTGATTAGCCTGGCTCCTTTTCCTTGTGTTCTGAGTTTGCGACTGAAGCCTAACTGCTTGGTCCAGACCTGTTCACATAATTCATGTTGTTTGTCCAAGTCTGTACTCTCGTCTCTCAGTGCTCTGTGGCTGCGACTAAAGCGTGTCGCAAGTCGGAATATCCCTCCTCATGGCCCTCTCGCTCTTGCATCACAGCAGTCCGCTGTTACTTCCGTATCTGTTAGATGAATCCATGTTGTACGTGGGGGGTTGGGCTTCGATTGCGTGTATTTCGCACCCTAGACTACTTCATCCAGTCCTTTGCATTTGTCTTCTGTCGATTGTAATGTCTATAATCGTTGTTCATTATCACTATCATCATCATCTTTTTCTTGAGGTTTTTTTGCCTCGATCCTTCCACCCATTTCGCACCATCTCCTCCTACACCCTTTACCCTCTACCCCCACTTCCAAAAAGACGTAACACAGTGAATCAGCCTACTTAGGTAACAGCATCGCGGTCATTCTTTATTGTGCGCGAAAATCCGCGTGTTAACCTAGTCCCGATAAGTAAACAAGTAATCCATATCCGAAAATTCGCGTAGTGCAAACATAATCGTTCGAGTCACCAAATCGTTCCACGAACTGACCTCGACTGTCGAATCACGCACTGGACCTGCGAAGAAGTAAAATTGAGAAGAAGACGAGAACAAAACGCAGCACATAAAAGACGAAGACCCAGTGGTAAGAGACCTTCTCTTTTCTCTTTCTCTGCCACTCATACTAGACGTCTGTGTGTGCAACCATCCTGAAGCTCTCGCGAAGAGTCGAAGGGGGCTGGAATGAAGAGAGGACAGGACGGGAAGAGGCCTGACACTGCTGACGGATACTTCATCCGGCGAACAAGCAAGATAAAGAGAGGAGGCACGCCCATCCCTTACGTTCTCGCACTCAAGTTGCTTCCTGGGATGACGATGCTTAGCCTGCCTTTGCATTGTTACATTGTAGCTTTAACAGAATTGCATTGTTTAAAAATATTATCAGTCACCTACAAAGTAAAATCGACGTGGACAGAATTTGAGGTGAAAAAAGACAATCAAAAATATTATTTACCCCTCAGTCTCCATATCTCTTCATAAATCCCACGAAAGATTAACAAAGTTCAGACAAACTCAAATTTTTCAAAATTTTGAATTTTTTCTTAATTAACGCCCCTATATATTACAAATTGATTTATTCCTATCTAATATGTTTTAGCCAAAACCCATTTGGGTTTTATCTATATGTGTTATTACTTTCATCAATGTATATGATTGGTCCCATATCGATTTCTCATATAATTTTTTGTTATGACAATGAAAAAAAAGAGTATATTGATTTACTAAGCACTCGTATCGACCTTCCACGCGTTTCTGTCATTGTCCTCCGCCCACGCACCTTTTGTCCCCAACCCTCTCTCCTCCAGCCTCCAGTTCCCTCTGACCTTTCAGTTCCCAAGCCCAACCCTCATCATTTCTTTGCCTCACTCCTTGAATTTTGCCCCGTTCCAATCCTTATACCCAAATTTGAATCCTAAGGGCTTGTTACGTGTATCCCGCTAAACGGTTGCGAGATTTCGACAAAAAACATTGTCAAGTGATAAGGCTCGTTATCAAAGTTTACGAAACACTTCATAGTTACCCATGTCACTGTATAAAAGAAAACAACTACAATTCTGTACCAAAGTCTGACCACGTACCTATAGTATTTACTTGAATACAAATTTTATGGATAATTGAAAATCGTACTTTAAGGCTACGTAAATTTTTATACCTATTTACAGTCTGGAACTTTTTTTTAGATTTTATTTTTACACCCTTAAGGTACTCAACTCTAGGGTTCTTATGTAATGGTTAGATAGGCAGAAGGAAATGGCCATGCTCTTATATAGGTAAAGGCTTTTCTAGGGATTCCAGATGAAGCTCAGTAGCATCACTAGGGGTTGTAGTTATCGTACTCTCTTATATTCTTGAGTCACTGTTAAGGGTTGATGATAACGCTGATAACACTTAGATCAGTTAAGTGGCCCCAATAATCATCAATGGCTAAGAGACAGTATGAAGGCGGAACTCGTTGAAGGGGATCCCTATATTTTTTTTTGGGAAACATTTTTTTCATCTGCGATTACCTTTTGATATCAAAATAATTGACATGACGTACGAGCTGCTACTGGGGGCTGGCCGCTATGAGGTAATAAAAGTGAGAGAGCAGACCTGTAAATTGTCTTTTACGTATCCCCGGGAGTCTTCGCACTTTGACAGTAATTGAAATGTATTTCCACTGTCTGCTCTCGTAGACCTTTCACTCTTTATCTCGCAATTCCACCCCCTCCCCCCTCCCTTCTGACAATTTGGAAAATTTCTAGGAAGACGTAGAGGATTGAGTTTTTCGTAAAACTTCGGAAGTCTGTTTTATCTAAATCAAGTAGATTACCTCCCTCTCGAGAATGGGATTGTGGAGTATCATCCCTTGTAGGAAAATTCGGGTAGCTTATATAATTCAAGGATATATATCCCTTTCTGTTCCCTTTCATCCCCAATTTTCGTTTCAGACTTGACATTGTTTTCCAGTCTTGACGTCTGCTCAGGGGTTGAATTTTCAATATATCGATCGAGTATCGGTGGATGATCTTACGTTAAAAGGTACCAACGCCCCCCCCCCCCTCCCCCCTTCCACCCTTTCGTATTATATTGTTATGTGTGTACAGAACGGAGGGTTAGAATTTTTCAAGCGGCTATATTTCAACCCCTCGCCCCAGCCCTCCCTCCTCATGTTGAAGATATACCCAGTGGCTTATGATATGCCGTTTGGCGTACATCATTTCGCGTTTCATTCTTTGGACCTACTTCGTGGAAGAGGGTCATAAGTAACAAGGGAAATTTCGCAAGAAAGCCCATAATAAAGCAACTCATCTTCTTCCTACCACTTTCTTCTCGTACCAATTCGCCCTGCCTCTCGACCTTCGACCATCCAGCAAAGATCCATCCACCCCACCTCATCGCCGACCGCCGCCCCCCTTTCATAAGCAAACTTTCGTCAAATTGCCTCTGGAAATCTCATTTCCAAAAAAATTGAAGTCGCCTTCTCCATGAGCAAAAGAAAAAGAAAACAGCAAGAGAAAGACGGAGAAAGAGAGAGAGAAGTATTAAAAAAAAGACCGATATTAAAAAAAATCACTCGTTCGATAATGCCACACGACGCGTGTGTCCATCTTGCAAAAATATCGGATGTCGTTGCGTAATGATAAAAAAGACGAAAGGGAAAAAAGGGAGAATGGTTAAAAAAAGGGGAGAGTGAAAGTGAAACTTTCCATTCGATGTGCGATACATCTCGTTCGACGTCGCAGGGACGATTTATCAAGTATTAGGTTATGTATGACATTTTTTTAATCCTCTCGTATTTCACTCTCAAAGCATTACATGCCTCTCTTTCTCTCTCTCTCCCTCTCTCTCTCTCTCTCTCTCTCTCTCTCATTTTATCTCTGGCTTTCACTCCTCCCATCCTTAAGCACACAACCGTTTCCCACGATTAGGGCGAGCTCTGCGATATTTCGCACGATCGAGCGGCAACGGGATTACAATTCTCCTGGAAAAAAATGACGGACTGTACAAGTACGAAGAGCGAAAGGGAACGTTTTTTGTCAGTGAAAACCGTGAAATTTCGCAGCTGTTGTAAAAATTGAAAAATACTGTTTCACCTGACGGTAAGATCAGCTGCGAATCATTCAGAGACATTTTCGATGCCCGGCAATGAAATTGGATGTGATGTTCTTGAAAAAAAAAATTTTTAATATTTCTGTTTGGAAAAATCTACTTTACCGATTGCGCATCGTTATCGTCTTCACGCGTTCTACTCTGCTCTGAAACAAATTACTATGGACTTGTGTCTACGTTAATTTTTTTTCTCTATTTGTCCGGTGCCCAAAGGGTAAGACGAGTTTCTGCCTCGTGGAGGACATTTTTTTTATCCACGTAAATTCAACCCCCAGTCTACAGGGTTGTAAGCTCTTTTCCGGCAAAAACATTAGCCTCCGTCATTATTCAAAAGAGTCAGCTGCCGCACCGTCAGGACTGACTATACGCATAGTCGACTCTGGGCTACGCTAACGCACCCCTCGCAATAGGGGTTGAACTACTGGAGGTTGGTACCACCGAAGAGAAAGCCCTTGTCAGGCTCCCTCGGGACTCTACTTAACCTTAAAATGCACGCAAGTAGTTGGCGAACTCTCGTTTAGAACGAGAGATTAATAGCAGTTGTTACTCCGCTTGTCCCTTTTGTTTTACTAAATAGTTGAATCGCGATGGCGCCTTTGTAATTTACCGTGACGCGCAAGGATATAATCGAGATTCCCGGCTATGAAACGTAACCCGAAAGTTTTCTTGAGATTAGGACTTTTTGGGGTTCTTTTTTTTTAGAAAGGGATTTTATCACTTTGCCACTAATTTTTGAAAATTATCATTCGAGTTTATCGTTCGCGCTATGTTACGGATTTTCCGTATAATTCCATTTAATGTTACTTGCTGCATGACCTTTTCACTTCTCAAGTGGAAGAACACCGAACACGTCGCCAACTGGATCATTATCACTTGGAACTTTGGGATACGTTCTCCATGTAAATCTCACGGAAAACCGGAAGTTCGGGACATGCTTGACTCAGAGTTAACTTAAAGTTGATCGCGGTTAGTTTGGTCCTATGTTAGGTTAGGTTAGGGTCGGTAGACATTTTACTGTAGTTTCTTGAAGAAAATGATAATTTCAGGAAAATTCATTGTTGCAATGCACGCGCAGAAAATTTTTCAATCACGTCCGCTATCTTGTGTGCCAAGCCAAAACTCGTTATGTCTCAATCCACGATACTTAAATTAATCGTAAAAGTTAATACGCTGTTTTTTTTTAAACATTTTGCTGTAGTTTCTGGAAGGAAATCATAATTCCAGGAAAAATCATTGTTGCAGTGTACGTGCAGAAAATTTTTGAGTCACGTCCGCCATCTCGTGTGCGAAGCCAAAACTCGTTATGTCTCAATCTACGTTATTCAAATTAATCGTAAAAGTTAATACGCTATTTTTTTTAGAATTTTCAGGTCGAGAGGTCGATGGCCTTTGTGGGTAATGAAAAAAAAAGAAGGAAATTTTCAACCCAGTATGAGTCTACAGCTAATTCGACTTCCGAATTCATTTTCGAAATTAAGTACGGAGCGACCTTCCCGAGCAAGTCCGACAGTTTTACGACTCGCCACCCTTACTCGAAGGGTGTTAATTGTATTTTCGCGAGCTGCAAAGTTTCGCGCGGTATCCTATCCCCTTTCGTTTTTCTCCATCAATTTTTTTTCCGTTCATCCTCGACGCTCAAAATACATCAATTGCCCGGTTAGATTTTTAATTGAAAATTATCTAGAAAATTTGAACTCCGAAAGGCTCTAGCATTAGCTGTAAATTTTTTACTGAAAATCCCAAAATGTCATATTAATAACAATGCTAGTAGAGTACCCTCAAGAATATTCGATTTTCCGAAATTTGCTGCGAATGAAAGAAAAAAACTGTCCGTTGATTCACGTATCCCATCCATTATCCAGCGAACGATAAAAAAAAAAGAGGAAAGAAACTAAAAATTTACAAATATCTATTATTAAATTCACTGCCGTGCCCTGCTTGATGCTTCTCACAAAGAGTGAATGACTTTTCGATAAAACGAAAGTCACATTAATTCCCAGCTCTTATCGTAAAAGAATCTCGCCGTGGCTAGCAGGTTTGCCAATTTTAAGACACTCGGTATATATAACACGTGCATACATACGTACACTGAACTAGGTCTGCACGGAGGCTGCTTGGCTAATTCCGAAAAGTGAATTGTTATTTCGCGTTAATTAATTTCTCGAAGTGCTTCATCCACCCTACCCTCCTCGCCCCTTTTCACCCACCGCCTCCCTCACCATCCGGCGAGTTTTCTCGACGCAAATGGTAAACGCCAAGGGTAGAAGAGAAAGTACGAAGAGAGCCCGAGCGAAAACTTTCTCAAAGTAATAGCTCTGTGCTTTTGCCACGTAACGCCGTACCAACAGTACCTACACGACAAGGTCAAAAGTCAAGCCCCGGTTTGCATAACCCTTTCGAAAGCTTCATTATACCCGCAATCTAAAATTTCAAATAAAAAAAAATGCATTATCTGTATTGGCAAAATTGGTAACTAATAAAAATCACCATAGTACTTTCTGCATCGTGTCAATTCGCGAAATAAGACAAGACGCCAGTTACCATTTGGCTAACAATCTCAAAATGATCTGACCGTGGAAAAGAATAGGTATGAGAGTGGCGCGAAGGTAGATAAATATAAAAGTCGGATAGATAAAGGTTGATGGAAAAAGGGGTGAAGGAGAGGGGTGGCAGGTATATAGGTTGTAAGAGGGCGAGGGGTGAAATTCTTCCGAGCGACTAGCTTCTGATTCCAAGAGAGAGTTACACGCCCCACTGACTCGGAATCCATCGAGCAATGTCTGTCTCTTGGCTAAGCTCTTGATTGGCGAAAAATCAATGCAACTTTAGCCACCATTTTGTATCTGCGAATAACGCTGCCGAGAGATTACGTAAGGGCAATTGGTTTTCTTCGTACATAAATTGTGTACGGAATATAACGGAAGCGTCTAGCGGAAATAGAAATGATGGAGAAAGTGTAAAAAATATTGAGTACTGAATTGGACAAGCAATTTCGGTTTATGCTAGTGTATTTTTTTTCGTTTTGTAGAATATATATATATATATATGTATATGCATAAGACTGCATAACCTTAGGCAATTTGCATGAGTTTCACATGTAAAACTTCGCGATAACTCAACGCGGCCGGAAGTTAATTTACATTGGTTCACATTTGGTATTCGTGTTCTCGCCGGAATTCTCTATATAGCGGACGTTGAAAAGTTTTAATTATATCCATTTGCCGTTTGCAAAATGGCATGGCAAGAAGGCGAACTATATACGTCGCTAGTGCTGCACTGGCCATTATTGGAAAAGCATCAAGGGTATATATCGGCATATTCGTAAAAGCCGGAGAGGATCCTTTCGAGTGTTGTAGAGGAAACAAGAAAGATTTTTCTTGCATTTTCTATCTCGTCCTCTTATGCTTTTCTTTCCTGTATTCTTCTTATTATGCTGGTCGTGGCTCTGTTCGATTTTACTGTACGTGACGTCGAGCGGGAAATTTGAAAGTCGTTGAATTGTTTAAAAGGCATTATTTGTCGTTTGAGAAGAAATTTTTGAATTTGCGAATTCTTTTAAATAACAGTTCTCGTTACCGACGATGATAATAACAACGCGTCGCGACGGCGCTTTTCGCGGATAACGCACTGAAAGAGCGTCGGTAATTTGTTGTAATGGAGGAAAATTTCGGTGTGACGTCGTTCTTCGCGAAATTAAAAATGTCGTCCCGTACGGATAATTTGCACGGATAATCAGCGAAATGGAAATGGCGAAAACTCGGAAAAATATCAAGCCTCTCTTTGTCCTACTGACAATTTGCGAATTATTTTCAACCTGTAGGAAATCTACACGACGATATCATGAAGCCTCAGCTCAATTAGCTCAGTCGGTACTTATCATTGAAGATTTGCCAAAATAAAAATCACGATACCAGAATTTTTTTCTTAGGGATTGCCTGGGACTCGATGAAAATTTGTATTTCCCGCGCTTTCACCGAAATAAGAAAATTTTACGAAATGTACATATACCCGTTATCCTGGAGGGCTTTTTATACGCGTGACACACATATGATTTATATTTAAAGTCAAGTTGGTACTATCGGATACATATCGATCAATATGTATATGCAATTAATCGAACCTTGCGAATTAAGATTTGATGTAGAATTTTCGATTCTGTGCTTTTAGCTACAGAAATTTAATTCGTATATTTGCAACTGTGCCAATACAATTACAATTTTTGTATAAATTTGTGAACTTTTTCTACGATGTTCAAATTAGCCATGGAGCTTTTGCTCGCCTCTCGACTAATTCGTTTCGATTGCCACTTTGCCGCTCCCTCTATTTTTTGGTGCATTTTTTTTGCATTCGTTTCAAGCGAATTGCCAGTGCTTGGTATCCCATATGGAAAAAGCGTCCCTCCTCTTACGGCATATACGCCAATCTGTATACGTATATGGCGATACGCGTACCATGGGTATACTATACCATATATTTACAGTATATATGTACGTGTAAAAGATATTCGTTATGTATACCGTGAAACCGATAACGCGCCCGCTCGTGGAATGTTTGAAAGTTTAATAGTAATTTATGGGCAGCGCCGCGAGTCCGCTGAGTTTCACTTACGTTAGTTCGGCAAATTTCGGAAAAAGGATTGCCGCAAATTTATTCGGGATGTATCGACGCGAAAATAGTTCCCACGGATACGATCCCGAAGGGCATCAAGAATAATTCTAGTATTTAGTAAGACCAGAATCTACAGGTAATGGAAACTGAGGGAAACAAAGAAGTCGGTAAACTAGATATAAAAATAGTTAAAAAAATAAAGTATAAATTAGAAAAAAATTAGAGAAAGCAACAAGAGTCCCAATATAAAAAAAGGGATGAAAAAAATTGTACAATTAACTTCAATCGACACTTAAAATTGTAATCTCGTCCTGCGAGTCGATTTAACCTTTTGTCCCCAGATGGCATTTTTGTTTTTGCTACCAACCCCTCTGACATCCCCCTTAACCACCTCTAAGAAACAAACGATCCCGCAATGTCGAAAAGATCTACCCTCGTCCTCTGACCTTGCTCGATTACTTCGTGCATAATTGATCGGCTGCCTCGAATTTCCTTATAAATTTGCCACCTGAAAAATTACTCAAATGCAACCCCCCCCCCCCCCCCTTCTGTATAATATTTCCAGCACCCCTTAACCTTCCACCATGTATCATGCCCCGTGTACTGTCATTGATGTTTTATAAAATTTACATCCCTTTCGTACTTAACTAACTAGCCCCTATGTTAATTACAGTAATCGTCGGTATCGACTGTTGAGTTACGCAAAATTGTTTCACTTATTGCAGCTAATTACGCGTAACCGAATGCGCTTCGAACGACGTCAGTCTACGGAGCACACGTAACACACGCGCACTTTGCTGCGCCGATCGCAGCAGAGTGCCAGAGTGCATAGTGCAGCGTGCACTGGGAACAAGCACTCGGCAAGCCAGATATACTGCAGTAGGATTTCGTGTCTGCCTTGTTGGGAATGGCGTAACGTCGCGTCCTCTCAGCCTGTGTCAAACATTATGCAGGCAAGCAAGAGCCACTCGAAATGCAAATGTTTGCCGCGAGCTCAATTAAGGCCGTCGACTGCGGAAATGACAGTGGGGAGGCTGAAACGATGCATCCGAATGGAATTCAGCGCGTGAAAGCGCGTTCATGGAAACACTTAGGATGCGATTCCCGGTTGAGAGGACGTCGGGACGCTTGGATTAGACGCGTTAGCATGCAGATAGGTAGCTTAATTGAGAAATCGGTACACTACCGTATCATTACCTCCCCTCAACCCATTGCCCATAAAATTGGTACTCTGGTACAGTCAGGGTAAGAATTAATACGTCTAGGGTTATTTATTTTCGGCGGGAAATGGATACCTGTTTCTCGAACGTAGTTAAATAATCTATAGTAATTTTAACTAATTCAATAGTTATGTTTATTATATTATCCTTGGGTGAGTCCTTTTCGTACTATTTTTTTTCTCTCAGTGTACTGGGAACTTTTAGGGATATTGTGTGTGTGGTATTCATGTATAAATGTTTCTCGAGCACTTGTAAATGATAGGAGGGGTTGTGTGACAGGGTGGTGATAATAATTATGCTATTGGACAATTGTGTGTGGTGGAAGATTTCCTCCGATGTCGATGCTTTTACGTAATTTGGTTTAGGGATGAAATTTTGGGAGGGGAGTTGCTTTTGCGACTATGGGGAGCGGAGGGGTTCTGTATGAGCTTTGAGGTCCTTTTCGTGAATTGTTAAGGGTTGCTTCTCACTTACACGCGGGTTTACGAGCAGCGGATTGTGCGTGTGTGTGTGTAATCGGCTTTATCGGGAAAACAAACACGGGACACAGGGACGAAATGATTCTATGGACCAGGGTGGATGGTTTTGATGGGGTGAGTTTTCATTGTGGCGATGCGCGCGCGTATGTGTATGCTATATAGTGACTGTTTCACTAGCCCCGTGGGAAGTACGATGTGTCGACGTGGACGAGGTCTTCGGGAGTTGCAGTAAGGATTGCTACCCGGGAGATAGGGGTAGCTACCTAGCGAAGTGGTGTTCGGATGAGGATGCTGCTAGACGGGTGGATCTCGATTTCACGGAAATCGTGGATTACCAGCCGTTTGCGAAATCTCTATCTGTGTACGGTAAATAAAACTACCCCCTGTACACGTCGAAAGGTCAGGTCAGCGAAAGTCAACTTGAAGGATATAGAGAGGGATCGTTACCAGGAAATAAAATTACAGGAAATCCCTCCCTTCCCCCCCTCTCCATTTAGAACTGTTCATTTGGTAACATCGCCAGGGGGTTGCTGGCAAGAGACTGTAAGAATTCACTCACGCCTGTGATTTTTCATCTCACCCAAGAAAGTTTGACTACCCCATGTTTCTGTACCACTGAACCAGAATACATCCCCTTCCAATTATCAAGGTATAAAACGTAACAGTGCTCAACGTGACTTTAGCCCTTTTGTCGGAGAACAAAAAAAACATCCCTTCAAAATCCAACTGAAGGTTGTTGGGGTAGCATTTTTTTGTCACGTCTTAATGAAGATCGTCGTTGCCCCACGCCACCCCCGGCCCCCAAATCAATGGAATTGCTAAATTTACCAAAGGGATGTTCAGGCTCCATTTTATTGACCCGGAGAATTTCGTACTTCTAGTTCCTTTGGATTTCACTCCTTTGGTACCGGCGATAGATATTAGTTAATGGCGACGGCGTCCTGTTCTACATGTCAAAGGACAATCAGATAGTATTCATGGGGAGAGTGAAGCTTTCTGGAATTTCCTGGCTATCCAATGAATTCCCGAAGGACACGGGGACGAATTTCTCGGAATTTCGCGTGATCTACGAATTGATCGAGAAATCCAAGAGCCGTCGGGATTTACATGACAAAGACGACCACTCTGGGGGATCAAACCGCAAGGACTGCTACTCGAATATGGATGCTCCAGGGCAGTTGATAGAAAGGTCAATCGAAAATGCGATAAATTTTGCGTAATCCATTCGCTAATTTATATTGTTCCACGATGACACGCGTCATACGTATTAAATATATTTATGTAGATTCGAGGGAATGCGACAGTTTGAATTTTATATAAATTTTTAGGGGAATTTCAGAACACCGAGAAAATACATTTTTACGTAGGATCAGATACTGGTGTGTGTTCTGTTTTACCGACTTGGTTGCTGTCCCAGCAACCAGTTTTAATGGAGTGCACCAGAATCCGAAATTTTCCACTCAATTTACTCGCGCCAATGACCGACCGTCTAATATCATTTAGATCTCCTTTAGATTTTTAGACAACAGTACGAGAAGAAAATACTTTTTTCAGATTTACAGATACACTTAGAATTTCCAGTCGAATTTTTCGTATAATTTTGGGAGTTTTTTTTTATTTCCGGAATAAATTCATTGAACCTTATCGTGGGATCTTCCCTTTCAATTTGTTCGTTCTAGGATTATAGAATCTGTGTATCAACCCCTGTATTTTACTTGGAGAAATTTCAACCCTTTTTGTCAGAATTTTTTTTCCAAGAAATAGCCGCACGGACGCTTTTACCCGTCACGCTCTACGTGGTTCGTTGTTCAAGAATATGTAAATGAGGAATGAAAACAACCTCCCCCCGCTTCTTGTTATTCGAGGGAAGGAGAGAGAGAGAGAGAGGCAGAGAGAGAATAGAGACAAAAAATAAGAACGAGAGAGATAGTAAGAGTTTACCAAATATCCTCCCACCATCTTTACTTACTACCCCCCTAAAATCTACCCTTATCCACGAATTCGAATTATCAGTTTTTAACGTGTCCCTTAGGCCCCTTAACACCCCATGAAAAAGATGATAGGAAATCGATCCGGCTCTACCTTGACTATCGTGTATTACGTGACAGCAAGATGAAAGGAGGGATGGGGATTGGGGGGCTCTTTTCCTTAGAAAATAAGGGTGAGTCTTCCCTTTCAAAAGGGATGTAACCAGAGTCCGGAAAATCGTTCATCTATCCGTACACGGTGTGTCGGAGGCTCTACTTAGAAATTTTGACGAAAAAATTTATGACCTTTTTCTTTCCCTCTTCTTGTTGATCTTGCGGCATATCTTTATCTCGAATAAAATTTCCTATGTTTCGCTTTGCTTTGACGTTGAGCGTATTACGTAACGATTTAATTGTAACTCGAGTAAAAGCTTCTACCGGGAATTCGTCTGTTTATCAAATTCCAATGGAGTTTCGCTTCTAATTGTAAGTCGTGGGGGGAGGGGGGGGGGAGAAAACTTTGGAAACTGGGGGGACAATGCGTATTTAATTAATTGCAGTTCCAAAGCTTTCGCGCAACTTGCCAAACCCTCGTTTCGTCGTCCCTCGACATTGCGTGTATTCGCAGCACTTCGTTTACGCATTGATGAAATAATGCTTGCCTGCTGACGGTTTCTCCCAGTTCTTGGAGAGTCGATATATTCCCTGGAAAATACGCGGGTTATTTCAATGTCATAAGTCGAGTTTATCTGCCTGGAGAGAATTTGGTATTTCGATTCACTCGTCGAGCAGTCTTTTCAATTACGGCGCGACAGAGCTTTGAGAATTTACGATGTTCGTTTTTTGTTTCTATCTCTTCGATTCCTTTTTTGTTTCTTTGACGGTTCGATTAACCTTTAGTTTCGTGGAAAGATGCTACGCCCGCCGTTTGTAAATTTGAAAGTGATCCTTATTGACAATCCGAGTCTGACCGTACAGGAGAACAGTTTAATCATCTCGAATCAATGGTTTCCCAGTATTTACAAATTTCTCGCTAACGTAAGGATTGATTTTTAATATACCGTTATCCACTACGAATGTATTAACCGAAGTTGGCTGTGGTATAGAAATCAAATTGACAGGTTAATCCGTCTAAGAGTCATTCAGTTTGCGTCATTTATTGGTATTTTTTTTGTTGACCACGCAAAAAAAATGACGCCCAACTTCGTCATTTGGTGGACACTGTGAGTCTACGCGAGGAAGATATAAATAACGTTTTCTTTTTTCTTCTTTAAATCTCTAGGTCACCACCCTCTGTAACGAACAGCCTCATCGTATTTACTGGCGTCTAACAGAGCTGGATTATCTTCCTATTTACGATTACTTGAGCCTAAAGAGTGCTCTGAACCAAATGCATCAACGAGAGTACAAAACAAATATCATACCCACAATGCTCTGTATTTTTATTATTTTTTTTCTGCTTCAAGAAAATATCCCATAGACGTCACAGCTACGGTAACGCCATTGTAAACACAGTGCGGATACTTTTTCAGGATTTATATCGTTCAGGACGAAACGCTGTACGTGCATTCGCAAATAAGTGACGGTGACGTAAAGCGCGTGGAAAATTTATCCAAGGACACCCACAGGCTGGATTTGAATTCGTACGACGCGGAGTCTCTTCTGTGGGCGGACGACGAATTTTCCTCGGAATACCTGCTGACGGATTTGGAAATTTTAAGGGTAAATTTTTCTTTTTAGGGTTACCTTTCCCACGCACGTTTTTTCCTTTTTTTTTCCTTTGAATCGTCCCCGCTCACAAGGACCTCTCTCCGCGAAATTACAAGACTTGTTCTGTTCCATATATTGTCGACTTGATATATTTATCCGTAGGTAGGGATATATTGGATATATCTCTGTGATATTTGTTCACGAACTTTTTTCGAATCCTTCAGTGCGCGGCGCCGTGTTACCTTCCCGATACGAAAGTTCTCTTTAGTTATCTGTTTACGAAGAGTCCACCGCTGTTTACTCGGGAACGAGAAGACATCCTGAGGCAGCTGAGGATCCTTGTGAAAGGTACGTGGGGGGAGGGGGAGGGGAGGGGGGAGGAATGAGAAAACTTCTCTCAGAAAAGTGGGAAGGGGAGGATCATCTGTGTCCAGGAAGACGACGTGAATCTGGTCACTCGGTGGATCTTTTCTGGCGGAAAAGAAAAAAAAAAGAAAAAAATTGACGAAGGAAACTGAGTACGAATCAGTGATAAATCTGACGGGTGAAATCTCCAAGTTAGGATTATGGGGTTTCCTTTATAAGTATTGTGTAACTGCGACGGCGCTTCGTCGCGATGCCCTGCGGTTAATTGAAAACTTGAAACACAGTTTACTAGACGCCGTTGTACTAACGACTAATTATGACAATGACTAATTATAGGAAATCTGCTGTGTATCGATTATGGGCTTAGACGCTATAATCTTAAGTGATTTTGTTAGGTGAATGACATTTGGGATCTTTGAACTGTTGTGAATGCACCTTGATAAGGTGATATCTTGATTCTGTAGTGGATTAAGATTTTTTTGTTTAGTTTCATCAGATTTTTCTGTGTATCTTCTGTTTAATTTTTGTCAGACGTCTTTTATTGGGAGACTGTACATATCTTGACGGATTTTGGTTTCGCTTGGATGATTACTCTGAAGACGGAAGTTCCTTGAGATCATGAAAGTCCCTTGACGCCTCGTGCAATTTCTCTTTGACCCAGTGACGGTTGGTTTGTCTTAAACCGTTGTCGGCCAATTAATGATGTAGTCTAACGCAATTAGAAGCTGGTAAACATTGAGTTGGTGGTCTACATGTGGATTCTAAAGTCTGGACCTATATATATGTACACACACACTTGTCAAAAGCATGAAAAAAAATATATATACGTGGTTATAACTGCTATAACGATTTTGATAAGTAAGTAAGTAAGTTTTGGTAAGATTGGAATGACTATTTTTTTCTTGGACACAAAAGATTGCAAGGATTGTTTATATAGTATCTCGTAAGGAGCCATTAGGCTTTTTCTTATTGACGAACCGTGAAATTCGTGGTTTTCCCAGTAGATTTTCCATCCCCTACTTTGAAGGGATGAAAGGCGTGCGCGCACGTATCTAGTAGATTTTCCGTTTGAAGAGTCATCCGCTGTTGCTTCTGAAGAGGGTAGGCATAGTTACGGGTTATACCAGGACTCATTCAAAGCCGTTGGGAAATTGCTTTTCCGACAGTAAAAACATATATTTTAGTATTTTCCCTCAGTGACTCCGACTGTGTGATCCGCAAATCCACATTCGCCATCTTTTTCTTTTTCCTTCTCTTTTTTTCGTCTTTCCCTTTTCCAGCTTTTTCACTGTCGTCACCTGTTTTTTCTTTCTCCTCCTCCCTCTCTTCCTCCTCCCCCCACACCTTACTCGCTGACTTTTCCTTTTTTTTTTATTTTTCGTCGTTTTCTATCTCTCGCCATTCCATTCCCGGTTGAGGTGTAGCCGCGCCTGCGAAAATCTCTCTCAGTAAATTGAATGGCTTTGCGAGCACGATGAAAGCACCTAATAAGTTCTTCGGGCTTATTGAAATCTCGATCTCTACGCCATTGGCTCTGAGACGTCGCCCAGACGTCATTCTTGAGTCGAGCGCGCGTTAATGTATTTTTCCAATTACTCTACACCATTCAGGAGTGGGCGACGTTCGATTCGGAACACAGAACAAAAAGTGGAAATTGGGTACCGATCGCTGTTTTCCATAAATATTTAATTTTCCACCTTGAGAACTCTCTCTTTGCGAATTTTCAATTTTATCCGACAGTCCAAACCTTGTCATCCCTTATTTTTCTTTCATCTTCGCATGCTCAGGATCGTTCTAAAAAAAAATCTTGCTACTGTGCACCATTTCTATAAAGCGCGTCTCGTCATATTTTATTACGTCACGTATATTAAGGTATTCGAGCACGTATTCTTCCCCGCAGACAATTTTCTCCCAATTTTACGGGCGAACAATCCCGGATAACTCGAGAGGCTCGAATCGTTAAACGCATACGAGCTTGCACCAGGATACGTACTCCGTAGCTAGATTTTCTTCCTTCGTCTCCTTTCATCTCTATCTCCTCTTCTTCTTCCTCCTCCTCCTCCTCCTCCTATAGCGTCACGAATGTGGAAGCTTTGCTACGTCGTTTAAAATGCACAGTGCCGTGGCGTTGGAACCGGCACGTACAAATTCAACACGGGAACTGGAATTACATGATGGATGATCCTTTTGCGTCTGATACGTGCAAGCATAAGCACACAAGTCGTATACTTCGCACGTCGTGCTTGTATACTTATTCGTAAATAATCTTCGCTACGTGAGTCGACTGCGCGGCTACGGTTTTTGATACAATTTTTTTAACGATACAGGATTTCCGAAGGGGGGGGAGAAGTCCGTTACCGAAGCACTTCCGCAATGGAGAAAAATTCACTCGGCACCGTCAAGCAGAGGAACGAGGAAGAAGTAAATGGAATCGGCGTATCTTTTTTTCTGATTTAATCGAATTTTTTTATTTTGCTCTATACGCAATTTTAATTCGATTGCGTCACATAAAAAAAATGTCTATCAACTTTAGGATAAAATAATGGAATAAAAGTGATTCTGTCCTGGGCTATAATCTGATTTTTCGAATGAAAAATTTAAAAAAAGAAAGTAATCGCTTAAAAGAAATTATTAGATAGCTACACGCACGCGCGTACTGTACCGAGAGTCGTAATTCTTCTCGCGCCCTAATGATCATTAAGGGGTTGGAAAATATAAAAAGAAAAATCTCACGAGCGTGCCGGGAAGGTCGTAGGGTGCTTGTGCGAACGTTTGACCTACCCCACCTCGGGTGCTTTAACTCTGGTAGCAAGATCCCTAGCCCATCCCCTCCTCCTCAACCCTCGCTCTCCCCTACCACCACTCACAGCATAATTTATTCTTCTTATTAATCTTTTTATCGGTCCCCAGGGTGCCAGTTTCTCCTGCCGGCCATGATTTATGTCGTGAACCTTCTAAGACAAATACTTTTTTCTTCGATCCCACCCTCCGCCCCCTCCTCCCTCTTCGACGTCTTGGACTCTTTCGATGACTTAGCACAGCAGCCCTGTCTCTCCTTCTCCTTTCCCTTCCACACCTTTTTTCACCCCACTCCATCACCCCTTCGTTCCCAAGTCAAGCAACGATCATTCAACAGATCCCATCCCGTTCTCCCCTCTCTCCCTCCTCCCAGCTACATCCTCCCTTTAGGACATGCATCCAGCGAAGCATTCCGAATAACGTAATTCCTAAGTAACGATTTTCTTGTTGGTTTTCAGAATTCCTGGAAAGAGGATTTGCCCCTCCCCCCTCCACCGCCACCCTTGGACCCACAGGAATTTCTGCCAGTCAACTGTAAGTAGCTTATGCATTATATTGTATATATTTATAAGCACTTCATCAAACGCCATCTTTTAATTATCCTAAGGGCAAAATTTCGAATAATTCGTCGCCCGACAAAAAGTCAGCCCCCCCCCCCCCTCCTTCGTAGCGTCAATAATAATGGCTCAACCGGCTATTGTCGATGGTCTTTATATATAGCGGCGACCGGTTAGGATCCACCCTTAGGTCGTATTACCAAGGACGAGGGTCGTGGAGTGCGTGACGAGAGAAAACTCGCGTCCATTTGACACGGGTCAGCATCCTGTCATTCGTGGAGCTGTTAATGTCCGAAAGTTGTGCCAGCGTTAAGGTCCCTTTTCAACTAGCGACGCCAGAGCCTTACGGCAAACGCTACCAAACCGGCCGTGGAATAGCTTAGGATGGGATGAAATTGGGGTCGAAGGTCCAGTCGCTTAAACGTTACCGTTGTGAGATAGGTATAGCACCAGGTCACTGGTTACGTAACAAGGTAGAAAGTCAGGTACAATGCTATAGGTTATAGGTTAGGTCACTCTGCGAAATAAGACACTCGTGCATTTTTCGCTCGATCGTTTTGAAAAATTAATTATGCTATATTTATAAAAAATATATGTAGGTCGTATGCATGCTATTTGTCGTATGTATGTGGCGATTAATTTAACCAATGCATTTATCTCTGAACCAATCAATTAGTTATATTATTTCGGATAATGAACGATGAACCCACGTCTGACCCTTTCCAGTTGCAGATGTTGCGGTTGAGAGTTGGACCTGATGTGAGGGTACATTCGTGTGTGTATATATATATAGTTGGTAGTTGGTCATAGTATAGGCAACTGGCAATCTCTCGTTCCCCATTCTAAAACCCTTATCCGCCACTTGGCAGTGCGAACGTTTGCAAAAGCGTTTAAGCTCCCGAGCTTTCTACTCGGCTAGCTCAACCATAACGAAACGCAAGGACTAATGTGACTATTAATTTCAACGTCCGCCGTTGGCGCTGCTGGCGGCTCACACTTGAAGGAATGGCGGATCTCTTTTCGAGGGAATCCGTGTTCATTAATTTTTCTTTTTTTGCTGCTTTATTTTGGCTTTCAATCTTGTTCTTTTTTTTTCCTTCTTTCTTTATTGTCTACCTTTGTGTAACTTCATCCTTATCGGGATATAACGAAGCTTTCTTGGAAGCAAATTTCTGTTTGAGCACAAAGAGAGGTATCTTATTATCATTAATTTTTTTTTAAATTTCATTTGAAAGTATATGATTTTTAATCGGGTATTGATCTGGCGCTATGTCGAGTATTTATGGGAATTGTAGAATTTTGTCGAAATGAATTTGACTGTTTTTTTCTTGTGACTGATTTGGACTATTTTTTTGACTTTTGATTAACGCAGACGGGGTTTTTGGTAAAATCTAAGGAAAAAATCTGGTGAATGTATTCACGACCCTTCTCTCCCGGAAGCGTCGTCTCTAGTTCCATCTTGCTGTAGATATGTCAAAAGCCTCCAGCACTCCGGGCTGTTGTGCGACACGTCACCAAGTGTCAGGGTAGTGCAAGCTCTGTCGGGGCTATTGACATTTGCCGTGAAAGCACGAGTCACATGACTATTTTCCACAGGAAAATATGCGTCGCGGTGCTGTGAAGATCTTTAAAAGGGGCCAACTCGATTCTCTCCGTCGACGTTATCCGTGCAGCTTCGTCTTTAAGGAGCGAGAGATCAAAGACGTCGACGTCGTCGCGTCCAATCCAAGTATATATATTTTCATATTTCCTGATAAAGCATATCGACAGAATCATCCTATCAGGATGAAATCTAGAAATCCCTGAAAATCCTCAATTACGTCATTGCGATAAATTGATAATTATTAAAAATTTCCAAATTTTTCGATTCCAAAAAAAAACACTGACAATCGGCTACTTCCGTATACTTCAATACTATTTACACAGCTGATCCCAAGTCTGTCAGTTAAATTTCCCTAAATTATCAAGGTTATCAATTCGTATAAATCTCACTGGTCGAGGCGTGAATTTCAATCATTAAAAAATTTAATCAGTTATCGATACAAACGTGTGCATAAAATAAATGTCAGTTTAACCTCACGTACAACGCAAACACCTTTTTATGTCGAAAGCTTTTCATTTTGTCGGCGAATAATTATTTCGAAAAATTAATGTCTACCGTCATCGGCCATTATATTTGATATTTTTCGTCAACGATACAGAACGTTTCGATTGTCAAATTTATAATGATTGTCCCAGTTACCGCGGGTCTTCGCTGTTAATTGTTTAAATGCTCGTTGAGATACGACGAATTCACGCGCATGCGCGTGCCTCCCGCATTTTACGGCGTCCATTGTTTTCGCAGCTTTTACTGTAAGCTCGCCCGTTAAATAATTTCTATTTATATCGCGTTGTGCGAGCTGACGTCTCTCGAAAGACAATGGCGCGACGTCCGACCGACGACATAATCCCCCCGAATCGGATGGCGCTGCTGTCGCTTCGGTATTTAAATTTCAAATGCGACGCGTCGACACGTCTAACGGACAAAATGTGATAAACGTATATCCTGCCATCGGAGGCAGGAAGAAAATTTTTCATTATTTCATTTTGCTTCCATTTGTATTCTCTCGCTCTTTCGTGTCATCGAAAGGATTACGAAGGGTTCTTCTTTTTCTTTTCCTTTTCTTTTTACCTTATTGGCAATACACTCTCTTCCCTGTAATTTCACGGCGTTCGATATTTCGCGTGGATGAAATATATTTTTGAAAATACCTCGCGAAATCCAACCTGTTTCGCTACTCATTTACATTCTAATACGTCACGTATCCGCGCTCGGTTCTCTCCACTACTGTATTACGTGTTATTGGTTAATCCCTCAACGGACTTTAAAGTACAGTCAAGTCAAAAAGTTTTAAGGTGGTTCACCTAGCATCATAATAATAGTATTCGTATTTCGGTGAATACCCTGTTCCTCGTTCATTACGAACATATTTCCTACATAAGGGATTATCTTCGAGACAAGCGGAAGGACACAGATCCATGACTTAAAAAATTTTTCATATTACATATTGTTTAATTAATCCAGTAAAAAAAATGATTAATAAATTTCAAGACCTTTAATTCAAAAATCATCGTAGTAATGTTCGATGTAAAAGAAGTGTCTCCTAGAAATTTCATCCACTCTTACCACCTAGAAGCTGAGATATTTAGAAAAAAATATAGTTATCTCAACATGCAAGATATATCTATATAGTACAATTTTGGCTACTTTCATTCTGTATTTCTCGCAAACTAGATGGTAAATAATTTTGAAACTTCACACGTGTATTCAAGGAGCATTGAATAATAAATAGGTAAAATTTCAAAAATTCCCTAAAAAAATCGATACCTCGCGATAACTACCTTAAATGAATGAATACAAAGATGCACGAAGCATACGCATAAATGATAACGCGTATTGCGTTGATCTGTCAAATTTCTGTGAAGTAAACAAAAAAAATTTATTACATTTGTATCGACAGATCCACTGTGTCTAATTGCACGAAAAGCATCCCCTAAAAAAAAAGCCTCTCATCTCCTCTCTCTTTGGATGTCAAAAATATATATCTTTTTCGGATCAGTACGTGTCAAAATCAGAATCCGGAAACAGGCTTAGGTTAGGTTATGTAAGGCCACTGGTATTAGGATTAGCTTGACGGGTATAGTGGGGGTAGTGACGCTTACGCAACCTTCCTACCCTCGACTGGGATTTTTCTGTTTAACTAAGTAATTTGTAGACGAGAGCACGTAATCCGGGCTCGTTCGTTGGCGATATAAACGATTATTTTATACGGTAGAATTACCTGGATCAGGGATAACGTTCGTCTTCCACCGTTCGATCCATCCTGAGGGACCCGCAGGAGTCTGTTGATACCCCATGACGTTGTAACCTCCTGAGATGATCATTGGCACGTCTGGATCGAGGATTTTTTGATGATCCCGATTATATATACAGATATACACTGCTATCCCATCTCGCTGTGAATCTTTGAAAAAATCTGCAATTCGCGGAAACTTTACAATAAATTACTTTTAAAGCATCACTGGTATCCAAAGGAATCCCAGGTAAAACCTCCCTTCAGCACCATCCCCCTTAGGTATGTTGGTTACCATAATGGATGGTTATGTGGTGGCTCTTTGAATCGTTTCCGAGAAAGGTGCTGCTGCCACCGTGCAAGCTGCACGTGCTGTAGGTCCGTTATTACCAACCCCCCTCCACCCTGCCACCCTTAACCCCCACTGATACGTCGCGCAATCCCTGGAGCTCGTTACGTCGCGAAAAATGAAGCCATTTTACGGCCGTTTCGCAGCAACACCCTTTTGCATTCCTTCTGCGTATTTTCTGCACTGTCGCACCGTGTTCCACCGTCCTTGTTCCCTTTAAACTGTTGCATCCTTCCCCCATCTTTTTTTAAACTTTTGACACTTTTTTAAATATCTCTTTTTTTAATTCGTTATAGTTCGATTTTTTTCTTTTCGTACTTTATTAATTCGGATCGATTTCAACGCACTGGTACTTCGTCAGTGTATGTCGTGGACTATCGCTGGAAGTTCTACTTCGCATAACCGTGTCTGACTACTAACGGCATACACTACTCGGAACTTTGTCAGAGAACAGTAATCTCCAACGGGTATAGCATTACGCGGTATGACTGTTTACATGTAGACGCAATTCGAAGTTGACGCCCACGGCTAACCGCCAGGCGTTCGTAACTCCTAATGGACTCGCGTCAAACTCCGAATTCCGCTGTCGAGTTGCGCCATTTTCCCACTGTTGCGACGAGCGTCATTTTCTTCGTAGCCTTGACACAGGTAGTGCAGTGGTTTGAATTTTGAGATGGAATTTCAGGACTCGAAAATTCCATAATTTTGACAATGTAGTGCCACGAGTATATATATATATATATATGATAAATATTTAAATGTCTTCATTATCCGATTAATCAACGATGACGACAGGCCTATTACCTTTCCTAAAATATTCAACCCCTTCAAGGGTTTCGAAATGGGGATGAGAGGTCGGTACCCTGAAATTCCTCGGATTTCATTAGCTTAGACAAGCTTGTTCCAAATCCTCGTATAAATATCTCAGTGTCAAATTTATAACCGAAAGTTCATTGTGACGGATTGCGAAATCGCGTCGGATAGAGTTTGAAAGTATCCGGAATTAATGTACCAGGGTTGAAGGTCAAAATACGTCAGAATCCATTTGAACATTGTCACTCACTATTGAAGGTTATTTATATCCAATTTATAGAGAAGCACAGACCGAGTTTAATTACTGAGTGGTTAAGAGTCTAATTAGTTTACTACATATTTACCGAGTGTCTCAGTCCGGCATTTTAATTGACCTTCTCCGCTTCTTTCTTTTACCCCCTCCCCTCGTATTTCCCCCTTCCCCTTTTACATTAAATCCTTCAATTACGGAGAAAAGGAAAAAATGATCGATGTTATTACATTAAACTAGCGGTCGGCTTGAATATAGTCTGTTCAATAGAAGAGCAACGTGATTTCGATTAGCCGGAAATGTAATGACGTAAGGACTAATGAGTATTTCCAAGTGAACGAAAACTAATTAAATACCCTTTGCCGAGATTTGACGAATTTTCTGCTGTTGACAGCTTCTGATATTTCGAGGGTAAAATATACTAGTCATCCCTTTAGGGGTTGACGTCGTGTTCGCGCCATACGTGACTCGTCGCCGGACGTCGATTCTGTATAGAAGTATATGCGGAATGGGGTTAGGATCCATACAAAGATCTATAATTTTGAGAAAAGGAAATTTGGGCAAATAGCTCACGCGATACGGTCGCTTTATTGTGAACGCGTTCTTATCTTATCGAGGAAATGAAAAGAGGAACCCCTAGGCGTTAAATTCGAGACGTAAAGAAATACACCGTCGTGCTTTTCTGACGTCACTCGCACCCATTCGCCTCCTTCATCCCTCTTACATTGAGGAAGGGGCTGATTAATTTGTAAACAGATGTAACGTAAAGTGTTGGTATGCTTGAATAAGAGGGTGGCAACCTTCTGTCGTCAGCGAAACTTACGCGTGTCGATCTAAAAAAAATTTGCATTTTTACTGTATAGAGTTAGGAGCCCCACCCTCTTCCTCGTTTGTAAAGGGTGTTGTTTTTTCTAAATATTTTTGATTAATTTTTAATATTACAATTTGCGAATTTTTGACAGGCTTGGGTCAGATTTTTCTTCGCGTCTAAGGGGTTACCGTTTTTTTGTTAATATTTTTCAAATACACCACTGCGCAGACGCTGCGACGCATTCGTCAAAGTCCTTATCTTCGTAGCTCGGGCCAACATGTCCAATCAGGCGAGTAAACACTTGACTGTTTGCTTCGGTCGCCTCATGCGAACGTTACCCACTCGACGACTCTGTCATGCCTACCGGCAAGAAGATTATGGACCAGTTGTTTGCGAGAAGAGGGATTGTAAATAGATAGGTGTAGATGTAACGTGTTTACAACGCTCGATGCGTCTCTTCAGTGAGGATGATCTAATATGTCAAGGGGCCAGACACGGCGACGTGAAAACGTAGTTAGGTAAGAGAAGGACGCAGACGTGAAATAAAATATTTACTATAAATTTGAAATTACAAAATTCGCCGGAGTTTCTATAGCGCAGGCGATTGTTCAATTGCGTGAAATCAATGATACGTCAATGTCAAAGTATTTAATAGAAATTTTGATAAAATTTCTTGCTATTCCTTAACCTTTTAACTACCACTCATCGTAGCGACGTAACGACAAGATGGCGCATTGCCGGAAACGCTGTCGCCATGACGTAATTTCGTAGGGAAAACACGCACTTTCTTCACTAAATATGGTACCTCTAGCTTCCATCTGGCTTAAAACAATGGTATTTCACCATTCGTAGCCCTACCTTACTGACCGCCTAATTTTTAAAATTCGCAAAAATAAGCGTGCCTCAGATAGCACCGTAGTTGCCAAAAGGTTAAACGCAGAAAACCCAAATTTTTTTTTCATCAGTCCACAAGTCACTTGTCTTGAAATTCCATTTTTTTTTTCACAAACTATCAAGATAATATTTTCACTCGAAAAATTTCTGAATAACAGGCATATATTTTTTTACTGAAATTTTTTTTATTTGTTCACCATCCCATCCTTTCAACGAAACATCAGAGTTCGCAGTAGCCCCGGGCAGTGCATGGAGAGAGATACAAAATTATACGAGGTATCTAAGGAAAATAAGAAAATACCAGCCAGCGGCTCTGAAAATTTTGTTTTCGAAAAAAGTTGCTTTCACGGTCCGTTACATATCCAACGTAAATAATTTTATCCCTTCCCCTCCCTCCTGCATCCCTTGTACCCCGTACGCACATGCACGTTACAGCGGCACGAGAGAAAAGCCAATAGAATTTCCGGAGCGTCGCGATGCTTCGCGTCGTCTACGTTAACATGTCCCGTGCCAGAGCTCGAACCGCACAATAATGCGAAACTACAGGACGTGACGTGTGTTCTCGCATAAATCATATACGAATTCAAGGGGTGCACGTTATTGTGATAGCAGGGGGTAGGGAGGGTGGAATGGGTAGATAACGTAAAAGGAGGAAGCTGCACGAGTGGCTGTTGGGCATAACGTTACGTTATGTCAGGGTTGGGAGGGAAGGGGATGGAATACCATACTGGTTTGGTTTGCAAGGGTAGATTTATGTCCGCGAACCAATGTGCTGCTACAAATCAGTTATCGCCTGATTTCATCCCCCGCAATTCGCCGTCTGTTCGCGCTCGGGTAGCAGCTTACGGATCTGATATATATGTATATATAATGTATATAGCACAGAGGGTGTTACAAAAGTTTGCTGTCTTATAAGTATATAGTATAGGATACGGTAAGGGGTGGTAGCGAGAAACTAGGGGTGAGTATGATAGGAAAAACACGGTATACGTATACGTATACCTGGTATAAGCGAGTGAAAAAGAGGGTGAAATTATTTCGTTCGACCGGGGGGAAGTGGGGTGTGTGATGCACGAGCTTTGGATGGGACGATACATACCGCCTGAAAGAAATTTATCTTGGATAGTGATTGCCACCCTTGGAACTCACCCCCTACCCCTCCCCAACCCCCATAGTGATACACGATGATACTTTGGACGAATCGAGTATAGTAGTTCGAGAGAAATTGATGCGACGTCTTCTCCCCTATTTTATCCCCACAGTGAATTCGAAGGGGATGAAGGGGGTTTACTTGGCTTCGTGTACCTATATCCACTCGTTGTATACGTAACTCGCGAGTAACGTATGTGTACATACGTACGTAAGTTAGACACGTGTACTTTAGAAAGTTGGCAAGAAGTTTCTTTTAACGTCTTTGCACTTTTTCGTTTATGATTTTGTTTTTATCCTTTGAAGAATTTGCAACGGCGACGTCGCGACGTCTTCTCGCGACGATTTGGCGAATATTTTCGAGAAGAAGGTTGGGGCGGGTGAAGTAAGGGGAGGATGCGTGGGGAGCGGGGAACAGATGGATAAAAATAGAAGTGATCTTGATTATTTTTAACGGGGGTGAAATACGATTGCTGCGGTGGTTGGTAGGTGACTGAACTTTTCGCTGGCGGTATTGTACCAACTGGATCAAGAGGGTAGGAGTTATTTTTCTTTTTTTTTTTCTTCAGACAAGTTTCCTTCCCCTTAGACTGAATTCATCTGTAGATTTGCTTTTGTGCTTTCCTGTTTCGCCGTCACCCCTCTCCCCTTCCCCCCTTACCATCAACGATTTTTCTACTTTATTCTCGTTCTCCTCGCATGAGGAATGGCGGCCAATTTGGCAACTTAACCTGGGAAACGAGGGATGCGCGGGTGGGAGAGGGGTAGTGGGTTGCTGGCGCCAGTGGATTGTATCCCCGCTGGGTTAGACGTGGCGGGACGCGCCAACGGGAATAAACAAATTTGCGAGGGAGAAATAAGAACGGGAGGATATTCTAGAGATGGGAGATAAGGAAATGGAAGAGGGAAAGAAAGAGAGAGTGAGGGGGAGGTTGGGGCGGGGTGAGAGAAAGATAACGCAACAGAATAAGTGGAACGAACAATTGGCTGTCCGGTACGTTTTCATGCAACCAGAATGAGTACCTGTGTAATTTTAGACGGGTTAGGTTGGTATAGTCCTGATTGAAAAATAACTATTTTCACGAAAACGTGAATTTTCATTCTCCTCAAACGGTCAACCTTTATTTTCATGCCCTTTCTTCCTTCGCTTTAAGGATCAGGCATTTTAGGTAATGACGTATGGAGCAAATTCGATTGGCATATTTATATTTTATAATAAATTTTCATAATCCCTAAACCCCTTGGAACACATGTCTGAACTACCCCCCTGTGATCTTATTACCTTCACACGTATATGGGGAATCGCTGAATATCCTATTTAACAGCGCCTACCCTTACACCGTAAAAGTAAAAATGTCAGCGTGGTTGCGCTTCGGGGGGTAAGATAGCATTTTGGAAAAGCTTTCATTTGGCTTCGGGCAGAAACACTGTAACCCTGTCGAGCAACAATGGCGACTCGGGATAATATAAGCTCAAGATGCTGGGATATCGCGGAAGCGATGTAATGTAATGTCGTGTTATCTCTGATTCTCTTTGTGTTTATCCTGGTGTATAGGAGGGGTGGGGGGTGCGCCTCTGTCGGTAGATCGGGTGGCGATACCAGCGCAAAGGGGGGTGGGAAGTTATCATAGAAGCAGATGAGGAGAAAAGGGATGCTGAGCGGAAGATAGAAAGGGAAACGTGTATAAGGGTGGTTATAAGCGAATGGTTAGGCACAAGGTTGCTGAACGAGAATACCTCGAGTACAAGGGATGGATGACGAGGAGGGTGTAGGCTGAGGGTTGCCAGGTATACAGGGGGTAGTGAAAGGAGGGTGAGGCTTAACGTCGGTCAGATATAAGCCGAATCTATGGTCAGAATTGGATGCCGCCATTGTTCCATTGGGCGTCCCTTTGCGTGACGTAAGCAATAGCTTGCTTTATGGGAATATATCTGAATGGTTTTATTTTTTTAATAACTTTTTTTTCTAGCCTTTACCGACATTTTCTTTTTTTTGCGTAATCGTTAGCAAACCGGTACGGACAATTTGTGGCTCGCAGCGATATCTTCCCCTGTATGAATACGTTGCGCAAAACATACTTTCAATTATACTTTGTATTTGGTCCCCCCCCCTCCCCCTTTGTATCACCGCCATTTTTTTCCGATATACGTAAAGCGTATATGACAATATCGATACTCGAATTGGCTCTGGTATTTAGCTGCATTCATATCTATAGGTAGCAATCAGAGCTTTATTGCGTATCGAATAATGCCTGTATTTCATGAAAGCTGTTGAAGCTTTACATTTAAAAATCTGTCGGTAAATTAACCACTTCACTGGTGGATCCGAAATCAACGTTTTGTGACAAAACTGGTGAGAGCCAATAATTTCATATTCTACATGAAAGCTTACCTATAAGGGGTTTTTTGGGTCGCTGGTGACAAATCCAGGGTCGAAATTTCAAAGTCCAAATTGGGAGGCTGCGGTAGGATTTTACACTCCATTTTTATAAATTCTGTTCCCCAATAAATGTTCCAGAACAACAATTATAAAACAATGTTTCAGGAAAAAAAGCATACAAAATTTGAAAATCATACAGTAATGCAAAAATAAAAAAATTATAAACAAAAATAATATAAAAAAATGAAAAAAATGAAAAAAATGAAAAATTAAAAACAAAAAATTTTTTAATGGAGTGTAAAATTCTACCGCGCCTCCCTGCGGCGCACTCTGGAGTCGTGATTACGTATATTTCACCAGCTAATAACGGAGGTAAAGTAGCCATAATGGAATACAGAGAGTCACTCGAAGCCGCCATATTGGATTCCCGATTTTGGACTTCGAAATTTCAACTTTGGATTCATCATTGGTGACCGAGAAAGCATGCACATACCGAGTTTGATACGTTATCCACAATGGAATATCAAAGTTAGCCACTAGAAGCCGCCATATTGGATCCGCCATTTTGAATTTGGAAATTTCGAGTACAGATTCGTAGTCAGTGACATAGTGCTCATATATGAGTCATTATCGGTTGTGGCACTGTTTTCTTTCGCCCATATATGAGTCATTATCAGTGAACTGGTTAATAATGCACTTGTACGATATTTTTATTTTTTACCATATGACCCTCGAATAAATCGTACCTGAAAATCTTAAATAATTCACTAAGTAGACTTTGCATTTGGAGGAATAATAAATCTTATTTACCTTGACGAGTAAGAAGCTTTTATTTATTTTATGAAAAAAAAAGATTCCCAGTTCCATTCAATTGAGAAGATTCACCGGCGTCGAATTTCTCTATCGCGTTTCAACGCTCCGTCGACTTCATCAAGCCTAGGCGTCGGGACGACGGGCGCCGTCGACGTCATCCTGCCAACCAGGCAACCACCCTGAGCGCCCTCTATATATAACATTAAGCTCCAAGTGCTAATCCGCATCAGTATTCTTTGCTCCAAGGCCGTAGCTAGTCTCTCTCGCCTTGAGCTTTCACGCCGGTTCTTATCAGCTTTACTCTTACCGGATATTCCTCTTATCAGTTTGAGATTAAAGGGCGACAAATTTTTCGCTACATAAAATCTTAATCGGATCGACGATTCTTCGTCGCGCTTTCTATGCTTTCCTAGAGTTTTGTCGGACTATCCAGGACTATAAAAAAAAAATCGGAGAAAACCGTCAGAGCTTGCAGTGAAATTCGCTAATGCCAGAAAAGCGAAATTCACCCTTGCGTAAGATCCCATAAGGAATGCTACTTGGGAGTAATACTAATCCGTCGATACATTAGGGTTACCGTTACTCACGGCTCACTGTGTTGGTATCACAGACACTTGAATACGGACAGACACGCAAAAAGCTCTCGAGAATGGCAACGTAAGCTGCTTACCCGCGAAGCAGATATCGTAGCAACAGTAGCGTGAAACTTGTCTTCTTCAGTTAAAAGGAAAGTCGACCAATCTCCCAACGGTGCTAGATATTTCATACAAAAGCTTTCTACTTGTTTCACTAAAAAAAAAGCTCAAAACTCCTGAAGTAAAGGACAGTTTGATTAATACAATTGTACAGAGAAATTTTGCAAAATTGTCAAATTCCTTGAAGCTCCGTCGGTAAGCTAAATCACGTTAGCAATGATGGCAGTACGTACAGTGAGCTTTATGAGAGCTTTTATCAGTGCTTTTATCAAGGAGACTCTGAATAGCAATACTCCGTATACTATATATAAGTATTATATACGTAAGCTCTGTAATACAATTGTTTGGCTGCGCAGCAAAGCTACAGATAATTGTTATTCCAGCTGGCTGTAATGTGCAGCTTGGCTTCGTGCCTCGGCGCAAAGCTCTGCCGTGCTTTCCCTGGCACTTAAAAGCTCTCCCTTCAGATCTTCATCCATATTGGCACTCCCCTCGATTACCTTACCGACGTTCTTTCCCGAAACTTGAAGCATCGAATCTCCTGAGCCCGAGCTTCTTAAAGATTGGTAAACATCGAGCTTTTACACTTTTAACGTAAAAAAAAGCTTCTCGGGGCGTCTGACCATATAGAGTGTAAACTACTTTACCTGTTTGCAGGAGCATTAACGGCATCCTATCGGCGCCATCGCTGTGCTCGAGTAGTCTCGGTCGCGTCAAAAAAAAGTCGAGCTTAAACAAAAAAAAGCGCCGGAGAGAAGAGCCATAAAAAAAGAAATTAATTCAAACGTCCACGTTAAAGGTCACTCTGCAAGCACAAATCGTGAGCTTTTTTTTGTTCAGGGTCGTAACGAGTTGAACTTTTTCCAATCGGCCCTGAACAGCCCCTTCCCTCCCCCACTTCCCTCAATTTCTCTCTTGCATTTTCACACGATATGCAGACACGCATGTAGAAAAGCAGCAGCATATCGAAAATTCGAAAGTTTAAGGGGATAAAGGAGCTCGAATCTACTTTTGATTTGTCAAGTAGGAAGTAATGGCTGCCGCCAGACTTTACGTATCTATCGATAGATTAGTGTGGGATAGATTGATATCGATTTTGGATGTTTTCCGTTTGACTCGTATCTCTCCCCTAATCCCGATGCTTCCAACCCCCTCTCCGTCTATTTTCTTGGACTCGACGGGACCCCCTCTTTATTTTATGTTTGTCTGGTAAGCCACCGGAAATGTAATGGCTGCCGTAGAGGCAAGAATCGGTTTTGGTACTCGAGTGATCGAGTGGTATTGGCATTTCCCGATACATTGAGCGTAACAAGCGGAGTTCAATAGGGGTTGGTGACATCATGGCGCATGAATCCTTACTACCCTTAGTGTGCACCAGTCAGTTTAGGTACTATGGTTGACAGCTTCTGATGACGTAGACGTACATATATGTACATGTGAGTATATCGATTTTGTATGGTAGCACTATCGATACGTATTATATATCGCATTGAAGTGTTTGGTAAATATATATATACACACACACACTCAGAAAAGAGTTTGTTTATAGAAAAGAAATATATTTATTTGCCACTTTGTGTAGATTATTTATTTAATAGAAACAAATTTGGTGACTGTAAACAAATGTCACGTAACATTTATTTTTTACAGTATTTACTGTAAATATACCATTTATTTGGACACATTTCCTTCATACGAAATAAACGTTTTGTTAACATTAAATATTTGCGAATTAACGGTAAAGCAACATTAGTTCATTGAATGGATTTAAGAATTGAATCAATTGATGATACAGTTACATATAATAAATAAATTTGATTTATTTATTTACTTTTCGCAAATTAATGTTTTATTAACTATAAACAAATATTAATTTGGCACAAGATGGAACTTCAAATGGGCGCAGTGTTTACTATAATCTTATATTTCTTTGCTCATATCCAAATATAGGATTTGTTTAATACAAATAAATCTCGTGAATTTTAAATAAACTCTTTTCTCAGTGTACAAGCTGTCTGTAAACTTTTGTAAATGGAAAAGAATTCTGTAAATTATTATTAAAGTTTGTCGATTAAATTGAAATCAAAATACACCGACGAGTGATTTCGATGCTGAGATAAGTTTTTTCGAGCATTTTGCATAAATTTGAAAATAATTGACGGTCAATTCATGTTATATTTTTATTGTTCGACTACTCTTTTGAATTAGAAATTCTCTGCTTCCGTGGAGAAGCACTCGAAGTGGAAATAATTAATTACCGATGTACTAGCAACCAGTAATATATAATTAGCGTAATATACAGTTCCGGTGTGCAACGATATGGAAACTGCCGATCTGGAATAAAATTAATCATGTGTGTATCTCGATGAAATTTATGGATATTAATTGGGTCGGTTACCCTACTAATAGCAATATAATATTATTATTATCATTATCGTCATCCAGAATGATAATATTTCCCATTAATATTTTCAACCCCCTGAACCGTAACTTGATACCGAAATATCATTTTCCAATTTTCCTAGACTTCATTTCCGGTCGCTACCCGTAAAGTTTACGGTATTGCGGTAATTTATAGTAAAACCCTTAAAAGAAAATCCGCAATTCCATAATTTCACGTAGCGCACGAGTTATCGCATAGAGACCCTCCTGAATTTCGATTCACGTCACCCGGTAGCTAAGGTTTTTATTGGAGCTGGCGGCAATAGGGGATTCCGATGAGATAGTGAAAAATGACTATTTTCGGATCAGGAGGTTGCCGCACTATATTTCGCATAGGGGCGTTCTATAAGGCGTCGAAGGGATGTAACGGGGGTGCGAAAGAGAAGACGAAAGGGGAGAAGCTCTAGCTGCACCATTTCTTAAATTATGACGAGGGAATGAAGGATATAAGGCTAAGCTACTGGCTACGGGTTCGAGGTGATACATACTGCTGCTCGAGTAAGGTTAGGTTAGGGGTGCGATACCCTCGGACATAAAGATCCGTAATATAATATAGGGTGTTCATAAATTCCGGATTCGCTCCAGCGCTACTTGGTTTCGGAATCAGAATTTCCTTCCATTACGAATGAGGTGCATTGAAGTATATAAAAAAAATGGAAAAATATGTAGGGTGTATTCGTTATTATTTTTTGTGTGTTTATTATCGAAAATATAACTTCGAAAAGTCCGACGACGCCCAAGGGATGATATACACGCACCACGTGGTCCTCGGATGAGGTTTCTCTGTGTACATAAATCCATTTCTCTATTCTCCACACGCTATCTCGTGTCCAGCATGGATTCCTCTTCCTTCCATTCCGGGCGTCAATTAATTAGAAGGGTGATAAATAGCTCGCTGATTTCGTTACGCAATTCCCAGGCGTACGAGAGGATGATGGTGGGTGAGTTATCGTCGAGGATAACAAGGCTGGTCAAGTATCAAGAGGTCCTCCAGTGGCGCCGTCTTCAGAATCTTGGTAAATTAACTTGAAGATAGTCTGGTGATAGTATGATAGTTATGTATACAGGGTGTCCCTAAAATTGTCTAACCAAGTGGGAACAGTTCGGGTGATAAAAGTGATATTTATTTCATTTAAAAGTAATTAATTTTTCACATGAGAAGTTATTGGAGTCACCGCTTATCTAGGACCGTTATCACCCTTATCACTTCTATGACAGCGATAAAATATTTTTGAAAAATTTCAACAGGTGTCATCGGAGAGAATGGGTAATTTGAAAAAATAAAATACCTCATATTTTTCGTTTGATTCCATGAAAATGATTCCGATGACGCCCGTGAGAGAATGTGATGAAGATTATTGATTTCAAATTTGAATAAATGTTATGGACAGAAAATTTGCATGTTATCGCGTCTGCAACTTCCCGTGCCCTAGTTTGAATTGGACATATGGTACAGTGTGTATACGTATAACGACTCTGACATAACTGGAATAGTTGGAGAGAAACTGAGGTGGTTACAATTCGCATGGTGTCCATTTCATATACCATATAGGGGTTGCTTTTTTAATTAGGTAGCAGAGGGAAAGTTCAGGCACGATGGTGGTAGGTAGTGGATATAACGTTGAGACTGCAAATAAGTTAAATCCACCGCAATGTATTCCACCCTTAAGAGGGTTAGAAAAACCCTGTGGAAGGTTGCTAGCTGCGGAGGGATGAAGTACCTTATGGGATTGCCGGTAGAGAACCACCCTCTTTATATTCCTCTTTTCTTTCTCGTGTTGGTTATGAACTCCCCGTTTCTTTTTTTCAGCATTTTTTCCCTTCGTCACCCCATGCCATGGCACGTGTGGTTTTTGAAAGAACACACGTCAATTCCCGGGCATACCAAAGGGGTTGGTTTGACATTTAAAAAATGTCTTATTGACTTTTTTCCTACCCTGATGGCTTTTCCTTCATCCTTCTCCCTTCTTTGGGAATTCTCAAGAATAACCGTGCGAGAGTTCCCACCCTTATGCTAATTTGTGGTTTAGTGCTAGGGGTAGTTGTGGCGTCGTGACGCTTCTGTACTACCCTTAATTATCCATTGTCCCTCGAATATAAACCTACGCTTCCTCAGCTGAAATATCGCTAAATATCTCGTTCGATCTCATCGTCAGGGGGTTAATGTATTAAGGGATGTTACCACACCTGGGACTGATAAGATAGTACAATGTCACTCGTTTAGGTAATTACCAGTTGGCAATTACGTTCCCCCAAGGAATCTCCAAGAGAAATAACTAATTGTCACCGATCGAAAATTCCAAGAGAACCAATAATTCCTTATCATTGTCAAACCCACTTTCATCCCTTATCTCCAAAATTATTTTTATTTACATGAAGTGGAACCTTACTCCATGCCGCAAGTAATAATTTCCCATTTCCAAACTTTCCTACAACACTCCAATAGAAGTGACCCGGAATACAACCCAATACCGATCAACCTAATAAATTTAATCACATCGAATTAATCGATTGATTAGTTAATATCGATACCCAATCTCAATCCCAAAGTATAATTTACCAACTAATTTACCTACTAAAATAATATATTCAATATAAAAATCACCCATTCACGACCCACATCGACAACTGTCAATAATTCGTCTACGAGACTATTGAAATCAATAAATATCGATTGTCGTCAATAGATTTTTTTTTCAAAGAGCACGATTCCGATTTATTGATAAAAAAACGTCAAAAATCTGCTCTCTATCTCGTAATTACACAGACACTGAAAGAAATTCCGTCGGGACGCGCAATCGTTTATAGAATGAAACTCAGCATGGACCCTCTATACTCACCATTGGCCAATTCCCTGGAGTTGGCAGAGAACTGAGAGGCACGTGTGGACCGATCGGAAGTTAAATTCTATCAAGAGTTTGTGTGCGGTCAGCCACGGGCAGACTCTGGGGTGGGTGGATCTCCGTGACGAGCGAGAAAATTGGAACATCCGAACCGTGAAAAGGGATAGAGTCCATCCGTCCACGCGTGTATAGAGAGAGAGCTACGTGGATGAAATATAAAGAGAAGATGCGTACTGGACCAGAGAGAATAGGATTAGGAGGAGAGAAGTTTGCTACCCCTGCGAATCCTAACAATGGCGATACGTGTACGCGTACTAAGTGAAATTTAAATTAAATTACAAAAAAGAACGAGTGATCGTAACTACAGCGTGGACACTGAGTACGTTGAATCGACGAGATACGAGTTTCGCGGGAATTTTGAAAAAAAAAAGGTATGAAATGATTCGATCCTTTTAGTTGTTAATGAAAGTTTGAAATTGCCGGAAATACGATATCCGGTAATCCGTGATGTAATTTGAGTCGACAAGTGAAATTCGTCTCGTCTCTTAATGGCGGAGATAGACAAATTAAATTGGAATAGCTGGTCGGGTTGAGTGTCGAAATCCGCACATTGTTACGTAACTGTAGGAAAGGTGTAGGTGGATTTCTATACGGTTGAGTATATATATATATATATGTATGATATGTACTCTATATATATACACACTAACGAGATCTGGTAAAATCGTGTGACGTGTACGAACTGCGCTCTTTGAAATGTAACTAGTGAAGGGGAGGAGGGGGAGGAGTGGGGGATGAGACGGATCCAATCCCCTGGGCCAATAAAATAATGAATTCGGTTAGAGAAGTGAAATATGGCCTCGTCGTAAGCAACTTTAACTTACCCTCCGCGAATCAGACTGCGCGGATAAATGAACCGTGGCTCCATTGGATTTCCAAGGACATTCGCCGGAAATCCTGTTCTCCATCAGTCAAGCTTTCTTGGCTGAAATTTTTTTTTCTTCCTCCATCGGCCATTATTAAACGTCCCCTTTCGCATTTAAGATACGTATGTACGCAGATATCGTATTGGATGATCAGAGTAAAACAAAATTATTCGTTACAAGACATCCTCCCCCTTAAGGGATGAATTGAGGGGCGTGAGGGTGAATTTGTATGGTTTTGAAAAGGAAAGGAAAAATTTGTACGGGAAATATTTAGGTATATTAAAAAAAACGAAATTAAAAAAACGAAATTTAAAATAACTCTCGATGTCGATTTCGGGGGTTGTCATTCGAGAATTACGTCACGGGGTGTTTCGCGTGAACGCTCAATGAGAAATGCGCGAAGAAATTGCGACGGAATGAGGGGTGTGCGAGGCTGGGAGAATGAGAGTTATTCGAAAGAAACCAAGGGGTGAGAATGCGCAGGGGTGGAAATTCGTGGGCCACCCTTATCGCGTATAAGAGTGCCAGGCTAACGACGGGGCAGGGTAGCCACATTAGGAGATAAAAGATTTCCGAATTTATGACTGATTTAATTTTGACAATGCGAATATTCGACCTCGACCCTACCGAAAGCGTCGCCCGTTGAGAATTAAACGATAAGCCTGTAATGGCGATCGCGTGTATTGGAGCCACCCTTAACGAGCTCCATGACGTTTTAACGACATTTTCCCTTAAAACCTCCCTCACACAATTTCTTTATTTAATTGCTTTAAATTTATTATCTTTCACCTTGTGTGTGTATATATATATAAATCATATATTATATACAATATATATAATCTTCACACACGTAAATCTATATTCATTAGTGAAATCTGTTCTCAACTCACATATGCATATTCAACGTAAATTACCATATAAATCATAAACTTTATGTTTACGTATCTCCCCACTGTACGTGTTTTCCGCGTGCATTTCCGCACTCGCGTACTCACCTCCCTGGATATGATGCAAGCATTCGTCACACATGTCCTCCACGTGCGGCCACATTGCACGTACGTTTCCCCAGTGTAGATTGGCAGTGCGTGCAGATGAAAACGAACGGTTCGTACGATGTCACGTGCTGAAAATTCCAGGTGCGTTTTGCACCTCCATGAAATTAATGAAATCCAACCACTGCTGGGATTCGTATCGAAAACGTGCCACAGTTACAATTTGTATTTTTAAATAGAGACACCCTTTGTTTAATCCCACGTTGATATACCGTATCCACGTTGCACGGTGTACCTACACGGCTGTGACGTAACAATCTCAAAAATTAAAAAAGAAAATGCACAACTTTCCGTAGAATATTTTTTTCATTTACCGTACGTTACACGATATCCTTTTTTTCTTTCTTTCAGATCGAACCAGTCGCCATTGCAGAACCATGTGAAGAGGAATTCATGTTGAACACCAATTGCGCGAGGCAGATTCGACGAAATCACGAATACGTGGCGAGACGTAAAGCGGGGTGAGTTTAATTGAATTTCAATAAATATTTGTATATAATAACAATTAACGTAAAAGAAATTAATAGGAAGAAAAAAAAATCAAACAAGGATAGTTTAACGTAATTCTTATGCTATTCGATTTGAGAACCAGAAACCAACCCCTTGCACTTCCGGACTTCAATTAGGCGTTACCTAATTACGGTATTCCTGTAAGGGTAGGTCGTTTACAGTGAGTAAAACCCTTCTGATAGAGGGACATATATTTGAGGTTACCACCGAAGCACCCTCCAAATGAACAAGCTAATTTATATGTCTCTGTAAAGGCCATGTGCGGTCACACCCTCGCTACGCGTTGTGGCCTTCCTTCCTCTACGTATATACGGGGGTAGTTTAGGGTAGTTTTTCCTACTCTGAGTGATGTTTCCGTTTAAATGACCTGAAAGGATTTATTGTGTAAAGGATCCATCGTGTGTATATATATATATATTTACCTAACAATTTTGTCCAATTTAATTCTATTTTTTTTTTGGTACACACGGTATCATCCCTTTGGTGACATTAATGTCTTACTATACCAACGTGCCTGTCTACCGTTAAGAATTGCATCTGCGATGACATAAAAACAATATAACGTAAGAGGTTGTAGCTCTTAATGGAAACGCAGACTTAACTATCTCGCGCTTTACCGACGTTTTACGTTATACTTCGAAGTGGATCGTTTACTTCTGGAATAAATAGGTAAACACGTACTTTGTGTAGATATGATTTTCTTTAAGAGGAATTTCACGGCTGCTCAGTGTAGTAAACGTACGGGACGGGCAAAGTTGAGTATTAAGTCAGATCGTTAAGGACACTTTTATGTGTTTTGAATATGAATTTTTTTACGCGACAATAGAAATCTTTATACCACGAGGATACGCGGTGATGTCTGCATTGTCACGTGACGTATTCCAATTTGAGAGGAAAGGGGCTGTGGTATTTTTATAAGTAAATTCCCAGGCTTTTGTCCCGTCGTGAAATTCCACTGCTTACGTTCCAGCACACGTACACTCATGGGATCTCGAAATGACATTTCCTCTTACCTTATGGACTTGGGTGACGTCCTCCATAAGGGAATATATATGTACAGCGGAAAATATATATATACACGCACACGTCTATATGTATATATATGAGCAAAGCTTTAATCCAAGATTCCCATATTTCCACTATGTCAAAATCAGTCATATTAAATAAAACACCCTGTACCGTGTCTATATGCAAAGTGGATGACGAAATTTTCTTTCAATTTTGATCGAGTACATATCCTTCCTTATGTCACGACTGTCGCGCATTATTGCGACCTTAATGACCTTGCTCGTTAGCTCACGAACCGCGGAGGGTGGAAATTCCTGAGGTTCGGCAAAGTTTAGAATATGAGAGTTATTCTCGGAGGGGAGAAAGCGAGAAGAAGAGGAGGATGAGAAAGAAAAAAATGGGGGAAAGGTAGGTAAAATCCTTGAGGAATTGTGAAAATTTCTTAACTCAAAATACCGACCCCCCCCACCCTCATCCCCTCCATCTATCTTTCGAATACTTGATTAATGAGAATCGTAATTATCCGTAATCAAGTGTCTTTTGTCTTAATGATTATATTTCTTCTTATTTCACTCTCTCCCTCTCTCTTTGTCCCTCCCTTATCTGTCATCTCTCTCAGGTAGTATCTCTTATCCGCCCAGATACTCGTAGCAATTTCAATTACCGAACAGCATTCAAGGATAATTTCCTTCAATTTTGATTCGCGTCCGAATTCCTCTCAGTATAGATGTCTGACATTCTCCAGTCTTTGATCCTGCAATTCCGTACTAGTCCTTGATTGCGGTATTTTCCCCCGTTAATGGGAACGTGTCAGCTACCGTTGACGTCAGGCGTCGCGACGCTCCTTTATACGTATTTCGAGTATATAGCATCGCCTACAATCCGCAACGAGCCTTACTATAGTTCCGCATTGGCAAAAGGGTTGAATGGGACTCATATAGATTACAGGTTAGAATTGGTGAATGAAAGTGGAGAGGGGTGTGTAAAGTGAAAAAAAAAAATTTTGGAGGGAGAAATCGATCCGTTCGACACAAAGAATCGTAAGAGAGCTCGGAGCGAAGTATTCCGGCTGAGTGGAGACGATCAAGAAAGAGACTCCGAGACAAAGCGACTTCCGTCGCAGTCGAGATTCGTTTCTTGCAAAAGACACGGACTTCGACCACAAAAGGTTAGATGGCTAACAATTCCCAGCTTTCGAGCTTATCGAATCTTCTCACGAGAATCCCGTGCTACGAAATACGTTACTGGATTCGCGGAAACGCTTGTCCATGACTGGTGTGAATTATTGTGGGAGCTTTAAGACACTTTCAATAGTCTAAAGTCCGCTTTCCATTTTTCTTCCAGTATCTGATAAGAAGCTACGATAAGGATGGATAAATGTTCGCTATTTTTTTATCCCGATAAATTGCTGTTTTTTTTAGGAAAACATTTTTGGCTCATCTTATATTTTAATTTAGTATCAACTTCCGGTCGACTAAAAGCGTGGTAGCAAAACGGAATAGAGGGTAGCGTATGCGTATATGTATGTATGTATGTATATAGATATTGTGTAGAATGTGTACATTATTGCGAACATTCTCTGCACGCCTGTGGTCGTGAAAATTTAATTAAAACGCCACCTTCGTATATACAAGCATCGGGCGTTTTCGCCAGGGTCTCGAAGACGTAGTGTTGCGTGTTAGTATCTTAAATGTCCCTTGATGTTGAGAGCGATAATAAATGGCAAAGTCGAAGAAGATTAAAAGGGACGAAGAAAGTGGCTATGATAGACTGGCATAACTTAGTGCTTGATAGACGGATGGCTGCCATTTTATATTTTACTTGGCAAAAATGTCTGATACGACTTATCGATATGGATAACCTACGAAAGCGAGGGGAAGAAGGGAAGTTTTGAAAAGTTATATAAAAAGTTTGCAATAACCGTATAATGCAGTAAAATGTAATTATGCAATGACGCGACAGAATATTATTGATTCCGTGCACGAGTCTGATGAGAAAGGTAGGAATAAATAGGAAGTGGAAAAGATAAAGAAGTAGAGAGGTTAGAAGGGCAATCCTCTTCTTCTTCCTCTTCTTGAAGTAAAAGTTTCAGGAATGGCCTATAGCCGCCATTGCCCTGTCTTACCAAATTCCCGAAGGGATCGACGGAGCCTATAAATATGTATGGTGCACCAACCATTTTCCAGGAAAGAGCCATTGAATGCCAAACGACTAAGTGAGTGGGTGAAAGAGAGAGAGAGAGAGAGAGAGAAAGAGAGAGAGAAAGAGGAAAGAGGGAAAATGCTAAATAAGTAAAGACGCCATAATTATCTGCCTGTGGCGCCTCCTACCGTTGAACTATATAACTAAAAGTACGCAAAACCATTCAGCATCTTTTTCAATTATCCTATTGACAATTGAACTATCCTTCTTTATCTTTTCTCTATTATATTCCACTTCTCTTATCGCCTTTCTCTCTGTCTCTTTCTCTCTCTCTTTCTCTCTCTCTCTTCTCCAATACCTTTCACGAGTTGCGTTAAGTTTCCACCAAGTCCAAGTGCTTCTTAAGAAAACATCTTCGGACCGACGCTCGATCTGGACCAATTCGAAGCGAACGTTGTCCCTCCTCCCACCCTCTAGTATAAGATCCATGTCAGAGTTAATTTGCCGCATATCGAAAATATCTTGAAAGTACTGTTGTTGCTATTCTGCGATGTCGATTGGTCGTCGCTGTCGTCGTTCAATGCGTGTGAAATTGCCGCTTGACGTGCGCCTTCACGGCATGCAGTTAATTTGACAGATTGCGGCTGCTTTAGAAACGTAAAGAAATGAAATAATTTTTTAATCATTCATGGGATGCTGGTTCGACGCGCGTGCTGTGCGCGCAATGGGCCTCTAGTAGGTATATAAGATAGCAGAGAGGGAAGTGTCGCCAGCGCGAAGAAACTTTACTCCAGGAAGAAACTTCCTATGGGAACAGGATATTAAATAGGTCGATACCCAGCATCCAAGACATTCCTGGCGAGGTTTCCTCGTCCAGGTGGTCATACGCTTGAAAAATATATAAAAGGCAATCGGGAACGATATAATAACTTAATATACGGAAGTTAAAAATTTTTTTATTTCAATTTTCTTTTTTTTTCAGCGTTGAGCCTGCTCTGCGTGCGGACATTTTCTGGAAGCTCCGCGATGCTGGAGGCGCCACCAGGAAGTCGTGAGGACCTGGTGGAAGCGGCTAGGACTCCATGCACGCCAACGGGTAGGTAAACAATTATTTTCTTATTCATTTTATGGCTTCCTTGTGCTCGTTAAACCGTGATCGAAGTTCGTCGTTACGTAATTACGTAATGGCAGAAAAATATACAGTCCTGACGAACACGGGGCATTTACTACCTCCTGGCTCGACGGAAAACGTCGGACAGCATCGTTGACGATGTCGTCGCCAGGGTTAATTGTGTCTTTCGCAAAATTTCCTACGGTCGGCTTTAATAATTCATACCGACCGCAAAACATGGCCGCTTACACAATAACCAACCCTCGAAAACAATTTAACCTTCTAAAACATCGTTCCGGGTATCCACCCCTCGGCAACCTTCGCACGCTGTTTACCGTGTGTAAATAATTACCGGTTAATTAGCATGCATCGATCTGCTCCTCACTCTAGCCAATTACGTAAACGATAACGAAAAAGCGTTAAAGCGATAATTTGGGAACAAATTATTTTTTTCTTTTCTTCATCCCCGCAAGACCTCATAATCGTTCTCTACGAACTTGTAATTAAGACCGTCATTTTCCACCCTTATAGCGTCATTCGCGTTAGGCAATTTAAGCGGCTATCCCTCTTTGCTCTGCCACTGCATAGCAGAGTGCCAACGTCATCGGACAGACGATACCCTAAAATTTACTACCCTTGTCAGTGAACAAAGTGTAACAATTCCAAGGGAAAATTGGCCTGACGACAAAAAATATTTTGACAACTCCCTAACGACATTGTGGCAACAACATTGGCGCACTGTATAGCCGCAAGGCTGATATTACCGACGTCTTTGGTGAACATTGGCGTAGAAATTTTCAAGGGTGGGGGTGGGAAGTGAGACTGGAAGGGAATTGGCACGCGCATCAATCACACGTGATTGTGCTGGCGTCATCAAATTCACTCGAGTTCGCGTTCACGAGCAACAACAAAGCTTATCCACCCTTCGCTCGCGCCATTGGAAATCCACCCTTTACCACCCCCTATTATATACCATATACCAGCCGGTATACCACAGTCAAGTAACGCCATCAAAGTTTCACCCGAAAATGACAAAGGCAATGACTTTATATCGTGACGTCACACGAGGGGATTGGGGGTTGCGCGATAATGACTGATTGACTTTTATGTCAATCGACAGTCACAATACGAACTAATGAACCTTTCGATAAAGCGTCAATACGTACGTTTTCACGATACACAATGTATCTCGGCGTATCCGTTAGATTTTTATTTCACTGATCGATCATCCCTTATTTCATGGTTCGTTTGACGAAAGTCTTCGTGGATATGGGGATACGTTGAGGGTAGCTGTCTGAAGTAACCTGGGAATGGATCCTGATTGGATTTTCATTAGATTAAGATTTTTTTCTCAGAATACCTGAAAATTCACTTAAAGCCAATCCGCCATTGTAATTGATAATCGTTCATGCTCGTTAGTCAAAATGTGTCTTTCAATTTTCGTATTATTTTCAAGGGATGGTGATCCGATACGAATTATAGCTACAACCTTGTCAGTGTTTGGGGACATTAAGATCAGATTGCAGTGGGTAATGGGAACGTATAGGGGTAACCTTTACGAGATAAGGTCATCGGCTAGAGCAATCACTAGGCTCGTGAAGCAACCCCGAGGAAATAGTTTCCAAGGAGTTATGAACCTCGCAGCTTATCCGGCAGAGGGCAATCTTCGCGTTCCTGATACACGTTGGGAATTCGGGGATGACCGGGAAGGAAGGCTAGAAAAAGGGAAGGAAAAAAAAAAAGAAACGAAGATGAGTCACTCGGGATGAGATTTTATTGCTGTCGTTATATCGTGCTTTCCTGTAATTGGACGGTAAACGAGTGGTTTAACGATGGCACCATTTTCAAAAATAACAAAAGATCGATAGGAACGCGCACGATACTTGGACCTTTGACCTTTTCCGCGAGCTTTGAAAAATGCGTGATTTTCGTTTGCGTAACGTTGGATGATACTTAGCTGATGTTCGTTTAATTGTACGGGATGTAATTAGTGTCGATTAATTTTGTTACGGGCGATCGATCGATTTATAGGGGGAGGTAATTTAATAAATATGTAAATTTCATTAATCGAGCTTTCCAGGCGTATTAATTGAATCGGAAACATATAACGAAGCGATTGTTGGCGATTGGGATATTTTGGGGGAGAAATTTGAGAATTTGTAGATTGACGAAAGAGAAGGGACAAATTTTTTCGAGGATGAAGATGTCGTAAAATAATTGTCTTGTTATCTGTCCCCATGCATCCTGAGACTTGGCCACGTTTAAGTCTTACGTCTCCCTACAGTAATGGCTGTGCTTTGCCGCCTCGTTAATGGGGCAACAAATTTTCCCAAGAACGCCCGTGCCCCTCCCCCCATGACGCCACCCAGTGTCAAACGGAGGCCTTATAAATTTTAAAGAGTTTAATTCCGTGTAATTACCAAAGTTCCCTGCTGGCCTGTAGCAAGAAAGAAGACCGAGTACCTGAAGTTTTTAACGCAGCTGCCGGGCAACTCATCCCCGACCCTTCTTGCCTTTTTCCTATCTTTTCACCTATTTTTCACTTTATTCTCACCACCGATCTCTCGCCGTTATTACGCTACCGGGTTAAACTGCCAGCCGGGATTCTCGCGAACGTGCACCAACGACGGAGAAAAAAGATTGATTGACGTTTTCCTGTTAGTAAGGTACAAAACCGATCGAGTAGAATCAAATTAAAGATGTTCTGATATACGAGCCAGAAATGGAAATTTTTTGAATGCGCTGTCGCGGTACAAGCCTGTTGAAATTTGCTTTATCCCTGAGGATTTTCGGGAGGCGGTGAGAGACGGGACTTTGGGAAGAGCGACAACGTATCCTGATCTGGTTGCTGTAAGCTTTAAGAGGAATTTTTTTGTGCTAGAGTAAGGGGGCCGAGTCAGTCAAAGTCGAAAAAAAATGTTTTTTTTATTTTGTTTTTATGCTCTTTGACTCTTTGTTCATCTGTTCCCCAAGTGATATATCGAAATTTTGAAAAATCGCCAAGTTATAGCCTAAATAGAAAAAAATCTGTTTTTAATTATTTTTTTAATTTCTTTGATCCCTTGTGTGACTATTGTGCCTCATCCCAAT
>JARQST010000325.1:79681-92306 GCA_030142225.1 Pachycephus smyrnensis | reverse complement strand
CTGGTAAATCCACGACAAATAATGGACTAATCGGACAAATAATGGACGTCCTATGGACGTCTTGTGCTATGTGGGAAGTCACTAATATTGCTGTATCATTTACGGAATATTTTTTATCATAAAATTCGCGATAGTATCATTCAATAGTACTTACAAGGAAACCGCGCGAGGTGCTCCTCTCCCTTCCCGGATTTTGATCAGACTGCAGGATTGTAGAGTGGGTCAAAATATTCGACACATATTTTTATGTTTTGGTGAAACCTCACTTTTAAGGGGGTGAAACGCACCCTTGAAAATTGCTGATTTTTTAGTTTTTCAATTATAACTTGTAAACAGGGCAAGATAGAAAAACGGTTTAAATGGCAAAACTATTGTATTTTTCGCATACTACACATCTGTGATGAGAACGATAAATGTATTTATAAAATGCGTATAATTTATTTAAAAAATTATTTTTATGCATATCTAAGAGGGTTTTCGTTTAATTGGAATGTGACTTTGTAGATATGTAAGAGATACAAAATTAGTCGATACATGCCTTTTGGTTTCTCCGATATCTCGAATTCAAGGGGTGGAAACAACTCTTAATTTCTTCGCTAGTATTACCGCAAAACTGTGTAATGCATTTTATGATACCTGGCTTATTTCGTGTCCCTGTAAACACTCAGATTACAATTGAACACTTAACAAAAAGAATTGATCCCCAATGGCGTAAAAGTACCCTCGAAAATGACAACTTTTTCGCTCTTCTACTATCGCTTGCGAAAGGGACGAGTGGTAGTAGTGAACAAGTTCTGCTATTGACAATATTCATAACTGAGAACTCTACATTACTGTTCGGGCTCCTCAATCTCCTTAAGGAGATCCTAGTACCACGTTAGTAATAAAAAAAATACTAAATTCGTGTTCTAAAATACTATACAATATAATCACAGTCATTAATCTCACAATTTTGCAGATATTTTCGCAAAAAATAAGAACTTTATTTCCCATATTTGTATTTTAGAAAGTTTTAATAAATTATAATTTGAATTCGTTGTACTTCATATTCATATACGTTTGGCAAAATAGCATGAACAGTTAGCTGATTACACGTATGACATGTTTACATATGTCAACTACATCGTGGTTGAAAATATCTATAAATTTGTAATGGTAAAAAATTATTCATTTATTATTGATAATTAACCTTAAGTAATGTCAAATTGCGAACAGCTGTTTTATTGCGACGTTGCCAGCTTGACATTTACAACAGGAAGTTTGAAATCAGTTCCCAAAACCTCTAAATTGGATCTTAATTAACATCCAGGCGGCCGGCTTGGCTCATATATGTGCCACCTGCTGGTCGACACTTACCACTAGACCTTTTAGGAACTTTATAAGGGAAAAAATCCCCAAAGTATGACTTTGAAACATCCAAAAATCCCGGCCGCCTGGAGGTTAAAGTTTAATTTTACTCTTATCATTCCGGTAACCCTATATTTTTATCGTATTAATTGAAAAAAAAAATATTTCCTGAATCCATGATATTGTTATGCCCAAGCGAAGTCGCTCTTCGACTACGCGGCATACTACAGTGGTTGTTTACCAGTTGTCCAGCTGACAATAACAATTGACAGCTCCTTTGACTCTTCAAGCATGGGCTCAGCTGACTTCCAATGACAGTCAGCTGAGACGGTGACATCTCTTCTTCGACACGAGAGACTAAATAAACCATGATTAACCTCTCGTAACAATATATTAATATTAAAGATCTCTAGCGTTTTTGGATGTAAATTATTCAGTGAAATACTCAGTGTTATACATTTGTTAGTATTAGCTTTTAAAAATTCAATCATCGATATCAAATTTCTTTTTTAAAAGTCCGGTGATCTATCTATATATTTTGAGAATATGAAAGCTTAATTCCTCTTCAATAATATAGCAAAAATTAAAGATTCTCCAATAAATCCATTTTGAAGTGGATCTCTTTAAAAAGCATTGATTGAGGTAAAAGTAAAAGGTGGATGAAAAATCATTGGTATTACAAATAATAAGTATTATAATATTTATATAAGAAGACTGGCACTTCCCAAAAAAAACAATAATTATTATTAAGAAATAGCGCATTTGTAAAGTTATATGTATATGCATTTGTATTGAAATGTCTTTGATGTCTTGAAAATTTACGATGAGGTCCGCTTTCATATTATTCGGTTATTTATTTTTCGGTGATCGATCCTGTATTAGAAAAAAGTTTGTTCAAGTCAACAACTGAATAGGCATTTCGTCTTAGTTGCATTTCAACGAATTCTTTAAGAGAATCATATGCAGATATCATGTCCCGTGATGACGGTGTTATAAAACCTAGAACACACACGTGACAGACAGTTTTTTTTTCATTTCGATTTTTTCCTTATTTGAATGATATTCGTTACCATACTTACACTTATATTGTGGCTGGTGTAAGTTAAACACATGAAGGTAGAAACAAAATTGGTTGTAGAGTTTTGTTTCTGAATACTAAAAATATCAGTAAATGATTTTATGAAATAGTAGTGTAAAAATATTACATATATCTTACAGTAATTGTACAGCTAAAAAATATAATGTAACAGCAATGCTTACAATTCGATGCATATTACCATCACGACATCGATTGCATCTTGGATAGGTCTTATTAAAATCATGTGGCACCTGTCGTGTCACGTTACCACAAATTGGATTTTCACATTCGATTCGACCAATATAATATTCTGTAATAGCTTTTCTTATCGCAAGCTGTAAGTCGTTTTGAATAGCTTTAGCATATGTCCATGGCGGTACATGGCAATTGGCGTTGGAGCAGGCGAATAATGCTGGCTGATTGCTAGAATGCTGTAATAATTTTTTATTTTTCAGGAAAAGAAACTTCAGGTTTACTTTCAAGAGTACTTACAAATTTAAATAATACTTCCGTAAGCGTGATTTCAGCTTTGCATTGTTCATTTCGGCACTTGAACTTAAAGGGGATACAGTATCTGTATCTCTCTTCATTCATTGATAAAGGAATTTCAATATCCTGCTCCTCATGGATGGTTCGCCTAGACTTGTAAATATCTTTTAAACCTATGAAATAATTCCATTTTTATTAACGAGACAAGTGTAGTATGAAATTGAAATATAGATCGCGGATGTAAAGAAAAATGGCTGTAGTCACATCTTGTTTATAAAATCATTTATAACTAATAGAGCTATTCCGCAGAACGCATCTTGATTAATATTTAATTAGACTTTGCATTGGAAAAGTTCCAGTAAAGTTTCTGAAGAACGCAATGTATTACAAATTGTTGTTTACTTATAATAGAGATAGGTAAAACCTTAGGTCAATATTACCTAAATGCTTTGCCAACAGGACATCATCGATGTTCTGTATCGGATCGCAAATACGTAAAACGACAGGAAATACTTGACTCATTAAATAATACTCAATATCCACTTTTAACGTATCATTTTTCTTAAATTCATCAATGTGATATGCCCTCTCTGTTGCTGATTTCTTTGTACCATCCTATAATAAGAGATAATCAATTGGCAATGCTAAAAATACATTGAAAAGCTGATGTTCTTCTTGTAATTTGCATACATTGCATATAATATATGGAACAGTGTCTCCACTTTTCCACATTCTTCCGCCCTGCTTGTTTAGTCTCAGTGCTACAATAACGTGTGGCTGTTTCTTATCAGGATAGTCATTTGGATTCTTGGAAAGTTGTTTTGTAATAACCAGTGACGATAGAGGTACTTCACCTTCTCGAATAGATTTTGCAATATTTTGCAAAATTTCGTGAATGCTTTCCAATTTTATGTCCATAGATTTATCGCAGAGAAGTTGATCCAGAATATTTCTATGCCATTAAAAAAAAATTACATAATATTAAGTAGATATTCTAAGGTTTGGATGGAGTATGGAGTGTTGAATCGACCGCTGAGAGGTAGTAATTGGATAAGCACAAACTATATGTTGCTAGGGCGTTTAGCTCTACATCAGATTGAGGCACTATGGGAGACTGCTATATCTTTGGTAAGAAATGCATAGACTCGAATATTAATAGATCAGAGTAATAGCAGGATCCACGATAACGTGTCCATGCACTCATTGCAAGAATTGTATATTCCAAAATATATCATTGATTTTTTAACCACCAAAAAGGGACGAAAAAAATCTTTGTTCAAAATAAGCCAAACCATATTAGCGACAAGTACGATGTAGTTTATGTTGAAAATAATGCTCCAATCCAAAGATTCTTGACATTCTCTGTAGTAGTCTTAAAACACATGTATAACCAATATATAACTGCGACTAAAAAGTATTTTTTTAAAGATTATTATTATTATTATACTGAATGTTAATTACTCACCTGCCAACCTCGCAAGCTAATTGACACCAGTCTCGTCTGACTATATCCAAACCCTTGTGTTCTTGAACCATTTTTAACTGACCATTCGGCAATTTGTTGATCGTAACAGCAGCGTACTTTTTCTTTTGCAAAAGCAACAAATAGCGGAATACACCATCGATATCTAATTCCACTTTCGTATATAATTTGTTGACTTCTGTTTTAATCTGTCAAAATTTAATTTCATTGAAAATATTTCAAAACATTTTGCATAATTGAGAAATGAAAAAAATGTATCGAGCCTTACTCTTCTGCCGACGTTAAACACTTCATCATAATCGAGAAGATGGGTATTAATCATTAATGAATCAGTATCTCCATAAATTACTTCATAATCTAACCTTTCTACCAAATGCTTTGTATTTTGTAAGATTTCTCGCCCTTTTGCTATAAAATAAACAATACAATATTAATCAAATATTGAAATATCGGATAAACAAATATAATGAAATATCGGACCTGTTACTAAGGCAGCTAAGCCTTTAGCATAAAATCGACAATGTGTGGCTCCTAAGCATCCATACATGGAGTTTGCAGTTAATTTTAAAGCAAGTTGCCTGATATTATATTGCATCTTTAATTCAGGTTTAATGTTTGGAGATGTCATAAGTTTCTTAACTTCAACACGACTTTCAACTAATTTACGTATTTCTGTTGGAACAATTCCTGGTTCTAGATCTTCTTTGGGAATAGTTAAATCCTGCAAAGTTTTATTGAAATTAACGAAATTTTAATTTAACCTATTCTCTACATATACTGATAAGAAATAGAATAAATAAGAACTTGTCAAACTTGCCGTGCTATCGGCATAAGCGGCACCAGGAACGGTCGTAAAACATAAATTATATTCTTGAATAATACTGGGATAGAGAGAATTGAAATCCATTAGTAAAATGAGCGTGTCATAGAAACCCTTCTTTGGTTCCAAAACTAAGCCACCAGCATAAGCTGCTTTTTTTCTTCGTGGATTACCTACAGCATATAAAAGCACGTTTTTAAGAATATAACGGAATGGGGAAATATAATGAAAATATAACGAAATATAAAGAAAATACAAGGGAAAAGTTCTGATTTATAAACAGTTTTAGTATATTCTACCTTTGTCCTTCTTAACCATTCTTTTATCTGGCGTGATATATCCTTTCCTGTAAAAGGCATGTAATAGCAGAAATTCATTTCTCTCTGCTCGTCCAGCCGTTAGCGTCCGGGACAAAATATTTCCTACGTAATTTTTGTAAATCTTGCATTAAATCGCCATTTCAGTTGATTTGTGTAGAAATGCGTTGAACATAAAAATAATCCTACCAGCTATGCAAGTCATTTGTAAAGCGAGAGGCATAACATTCAGTTCAAACATGATTGTGATAATATATGATGCTTCAGTCATTGTAACCCGAAGAAGATCTTCCAATTTATCTTTTGAACTGTAAAACTTCGCACAGTCTCCGGGATTAATCTCTTTATAATCGTCTTCCTTTTTATTCAAAATCTATAATCATACATTGAATTGATTATGCAATACTGCTTCACACTGAACTTGACTAGATTACCATGGAACATTAAATAATAGAGTACTTACTGCTATGCAGAGTGATTTTAAATCGTAACTTCGAACTTTCAAATTCAATTCTTTAGCAGAATTTTGAATGTCGCAAATTGGACGACCGCAAAATGCTTGAGTGAAACTGACCTTATTCTAAAAAAATAGACAGAAATTCAATTAATCTTTCAAACTACTGTAGTAATTTCTTGATAGAACTACTTCTCCGAAATTGGATACGCAATAATACTTGTAATTACGAATATGCATTCGCAATATTAAATAATGCAACTAAATTACAACTTTTCGTCAAAAAAGGTTGTTGTTTGGTTTAAATAACTAGGATTTCTAACTAAAAGTCATCGAGATCATTTATGTTACTCATTCATCATAGTGATGTAATGCCTCCAATACAAAAACAAACTTAGAGGTAAATAGACGTGCTCTGAGACGGGTCCATATGTTCGGAATCATGTCATGGCAATTATTTTCATAGATGAATTAATACCGCGCATGCGTTATTATCAAATCAGAGGCATTGTTCATTTACAAATCCAAGTATTCTATTTGCATCTGGGACTTACTTCTTCTTACAATTTTCAGTTCAATCGATTACCGGTTCGCTTGGAATTTTAAATACACACAGGCAGTCGCAAAAGTCACACATTTTATTTTGCGATGACAAACGTATAAAGTACTTGTATGTGCTCCATACACTCTTACACTTACCGAATAAAATTGAATGCTTACTATTTACCTTGAAAACTGGAGGCACTGAACGTTTTAGTTTACCGATCCTGCTCCAATTTGGTATTTTCAAGCTGACGATTCTATGTATCAAGACATCCAGTTGAAATGCACAGTCATGACCAACTAATAAATCAGGGTCAGTATCATTCAGTAGTCCCAATAATTTTTCAATTAAATCATATTCTGTTTCGCAACATATCACTTTTGTATGTTGAAGTTTTGAGAGGTAATCCCGAGCATGCAGTGGCCAAGGGGTGTTCCGAGGATGAGTTACCACTATAAAGTTTATAAGACATTTTGTTAAGTATTCAGATACTTGTAAACGCCAATTACAATATATTGCCTACAACACATATGTTGCTGAAACGGCGGCTTTGGTGGCGCTTTATCAATTTGATATTTGTGATGAAGCAGAATTGCTACCATTACAATCTCGTTTTGTTGCAATTTTAAATTTAAAGCTGTACGGACGTTTATTGTTGCTAGCACCATTGGAGGGGGTGGCGTACTTTGAAATTCCGTGGGCACGAAAATATTTTCCATTTTCATGCAATTGACCTAAAAAATAACGTTCTCTTTCATTTGCGTCCTCATTTTTTACGAACTTTCGCTAATAATTTGTAAGCTTTATATATTGCAAACGTACTTGGATTTTACACCAACTGTTAGGATTTCCTGCCGGTATTGGGCATTTAATATCCAACCAACAGGGACCTTTTATGTTTCTTTCAATAAGCAACAGTTCAAGAGCGGTGACAGAAGTTCCAAAAATATGCTCAAAAGTATTTCCAGTATAATTAGAATCTATAGGTGGATAAGAAGCGGAATATCGCACCTCCAAATAATCAGAATACGTAGGAATACCTTCCTTATCAAAAGCATAAAACTTCGAGACTTTGCAGGAGCGAAACGTTTTTATGCCCATTTTATTTGCATATTGATTGAATTCTTCATAAACGTCTGTTATGCTGACTTGCTTTGCCTCTAACGCAGATTCGTTTTTAAATTTCATCTAAAATTGAGATCAATCTTAATAATAAGTTATGATAATACAGATAATGAATATGAATACTATGTACCCTTATGAACTCACATATTCTCTTGGCAAAAGGTAGAATCTTCTCTCAATATTTTTTACCGTCAAAGAACAAGAAACATAGCCCTTAATGGACTCCATGTAAACTTTTCCAAATAGGTGTACAACTCCAGGTTGTTTATAAGAATCTTCGAATGCATCCCACCAATAAAATCGAAATATTTTATCTCCAGCTTCATTGGTGATAAGTGGTAAGGTATTTAGGTCAACTGAAACTTCTTCATTAGTCAACTGTACACCAAAATCATCATCCCATGATTGTCCAAACAAATCAGCATCATGCGGTACTTTCACATGTTCAAACGAGTCTTTTGGCTTTTCAGAACCTGTTACATCACAGTAATCTACTTCTTCTACTAATCCTGGACATTCCTCGAATATTACATTCATTTCATGTTCAACATGTATTTCTTTATTTTCTTGTGATGTACATTCAACAGAATGATCTAATCGCTTTGTTGCACCAATAATCACATTTTTGTTGATACCATCTGTAATTATTGATTCCATATCTGTGATAGATTCTTTATTCTTGTTAATAACTGTATCTTTTTTTATATATGCTATTTCTTCATGTTTCAGGTCTACAACATCTTCGTTAATTTTCCTAAAGTCCATGTAACTTAAATATGAAATATAGTAAAGTAAGTACAAGGAAATGGAGTCTTCAACAAGAATAATTTACAAATGTATATGTTAGAAACTCACCGAACATTTGGTGTTGCACTTGTACAAATTTTATTTTGGATAGACAATTTTTTTGGTTCTGTTGCAATAGAATCATTTTTCAATTCAGAAATTAGATCTCCCAAAATACTGTCATCTTCGATTTTACTTAGAGCTTCCTTTTTTGATGATGCATTCATGAACATATTTCTGATATTACCCTTTTTCTTTAATTCTTCCTTTTTCTTCTTCCTTGGGCCTGATTCTTTATGTCTGGCAGCTTGTTGAATACTTTCATTATCCAAATCATCATCAAAAATTTCTCTTCCATCCTCAACATAACCATGACCATCTAACCAAGAATATTAGCTTAGCTTTGAAATATTATAATATGATAATGTGAGTAATACTAAAATGATATCTATAAATATTATTTACCATCATCAATAATCCAATCATCATTTTGCCTCTCCAGGACAGTTTTGCTATATTCCTTCTCATCTACTTCATCATAAATGTTCTCCAATTGGTTAATTTCATATTTGTGTTTATTACCTTTTAGTTGTTTGAGCTTTTCTAAAGCAGATAGTCTTCCATGTTTATCTACTTTTTTACGCTGGCTTCGACCAGGCAAACATGAACCTAAAATTAATACAACTTATAAATGAAACAAAAATTTTTATAATGCAGTAAAAGTCTATGAAATATTGACATAGAAATAAATCTGAAAGTATTAAAATTCTGTCAAGCATTAATACTTGTTAATAACGTGTCCAAAAAAATTATTTCATTTCATTATTATTCCTACCACTCGTTCAGTTCATATTTATTCAAAATATGCATTTTTTTTAAGTCTCAATTATATCAATTTTTCAAAAAACATAAAATTATAAAATATAAAATAATAAAAACCAATAAAAATATTTGTTCTTTACTTCAATGTAGAGTTAAAAAGTTCAACTTTTAGATATTTGTACAGTAAATCATTTATTCCTTTCTGTATATTTTCTTTGTCAAATATGTAATAGAAAGAACTTCATTATTAAACCGAAAAACTTTGTAAATGCCAAATAAAAATAAACTAGGCCGCATTAGTTGTAAATCAAGAAAGTAAATATCATTTGTAACATTCGTTATTAAGATTGTTATGGAGATAAGTTTCATACTAAATTATTATTGTTAACATAAGTATTTTGCAGAACACTTGCCTGGATTTTCATCCATATTTTAATGGGATTCAATTCCCGATATCTTTAAAATGAAGACAGAAATATATGCTTCTAATCGTCCTGATGTATAAAATGCAATTAAATAAAAAAAAGCAGAAAAATGTACATTACAGAGAGCGAAATGTTAATCACATTCAATCGTGTCTAGCCTATGTAGGTTATTTCCGTTGGACAATTTTGGCGGGAAATATCGATACATATCTCGAAGCACAGAATAAAATCCCTAGAGGAACCAGAAGCGACACTCCGCCGATTTTCTGTCGCCAACGGCCGCCATATTGAAAACAAGTAGATTTCATTGAAAACTGTAAACACAGTGCTCCGATATCAGTGAGGTGTTAATTTGGTGAAATTTAAGTTCAATAGAAATAAATATGGTGAAGAAGGATGGATCCTGGTGCTCGGTTCCGAACTGTAAGAGTAATTCAGCATAGAATGATTGTAGTTTCTTTGGTTTTCCACGAGATTCAGACAGGTTAGTTTCTTAAATACAGCACACACGTTAGTGGAACAATTTCTTAGCTTTGTTTTTGCAAATTGACTTTTTAGTAATTATATATGCAGTGTTTAAACAGTGCTAGGGGCTAAAGCGCACTATCTGAAATTGGCTTAACAGGCTCTCATAGGAATGGAATAGACGGGCTAACTTCAGTCGATGCATTGAGATTGCCTAACTGTACAGAATGATTGCACATATATAATTAAATTTCTAATGAATGAAGATTTTTATTTTCTAATAACACACCCGAACCACTCATCTAAAGGTGCGTAGTACCTGTGGATCAGTGACACAATTTAATTGTCATTAGGTCGCATTACTCTTTAACAATACTTATAGACGTTGCTCAAGAGCATTCTTTAAATTTATATGTAACATTATCATTCTATTACAAATGATGCTCTTGCGTTACAGGTCCAAGATATGGGAAAGAAGAATTGGACGAAGAGATCTTCTGCAGAAAGACATCCAATATCTTCAGAGAAATTGCAAAGTCTGTAGCAAGTATTTCGAAAAGCATGCTTTTCTCAACTACTCGAGGAATAGGTTAAAGTAGGATGCGGTTCCTTCTTTGCTGTGTACCTCACTGCAAGAAGAAGAAAATGATGCCGAAAGAGAAAATGGTACAAAGACAAATTTAATTGCAATTAGTAAAAACGTATTCAGTCTTCATTGCATACTGTTTGCATTCTTTACACATATGTGCTGTCCCACATTTAATTACAAAGATTTCTTTCTTATTTAGAACCGCCGATCCTTGAGTCTTACGTCGATACTCCAATGGGAAACGAAGGAGTCGAACAAGCGGAAGGTACCAAATCAAATTTTTAAGCTCGACTGATTTAGAGCATTCTACGTTTGATATTATACACAATTTATAATTTTTTAAATCCTGCAGTGTCTGATTTCGCAAGAGAAGCAGAAAGACAGGAAGGTAATGAAAACCTAAAAATTAAGTTGTACTGCAAAGTATATATCCAAGAGGTACATTATACAGTTTTGTTGATACATATGTTGTTTGACAGAGTGTCCAGCATTTGCCGACAATGTTGCGGAATCTACCTCCACGTCTCCTCAGCCCGGACCATCGTGGAAATCAGATACATCGACGCCAACTAAACTTTGCTTGTCGTCTGACACTCCAAGAAAGGGCAAAATGAAGAGGACAATAAAAAGGTTGCAGAAAAAGTCCGAATGGGTATTGAAGTCAACGGCGCAACAGACACACATCGATCCGGTGAATCTTTTTAAAAATCTTTGTGACCAGCTCCTACCGGAAGAGCTGTCGCAATTTGTAAAGGTACAATGCGATCTGCAACCGCGAAAACCCCAAGGGCGTCGATATTCCTGGAAGTACAAAAAAAAAGCGCTGTCGATATATTTTTTGGGTCCGCGCGTTTATAAATTTTTATCCAAAATGTTCAAGTTACCGTCCGTTAGATGCTTGCAGCGAATGTGCGAAAAGTGGCAATACAATCCGGGATTAAACGATTTCTTGTTTGACCGAATTAAAGTTAGAGTCAATTCTCTCAGAGGTACGGATCGTATTTGCGTTTCATGTGCCGACGAAATGTCGATCAAGTGCCACTTGTTTTATAAACTAAATACCGACGAGATTATAGGTTTTCAAGATCTAGGCAATAACAAGAGATCATTTGTCCCAGCTACCAGTACATTAGTCCTCATGGCACGAGGTATCTCATCCAACTGGAAACAGGTGTTGGGATACCTCTTCGTGAATGGTACGTGCTCTGGTACGGATTTAAAAAGAATATTTTTTTAATGCATTGCAAAGTGCGATTCCATCGAGCTTAACGTCGCGGCGCTCGTCACGGACTTGGGTTCAAACTTCTTGCAATTCGCCGCAATGGATAATGTTTCGCCGGAAACTCCATTTTTCTCAGCAGACGAAAAAAGGGTTTATTTTCTGTTTGATCCTCCACACTTGTCGAAAGCAGTGAGGAACAATTTATTGCGAAACGAATTTCGTTATGAAGATAAAGTAGCTTCGTGGTGCGACATTGATCAATTTTATAGAAAAGACAGACAGCTGCCTCTCCGATTAGCGCCGAAATTGACAGACGCACATTTGTACCCGAATGGCTTCCAAAGAAAGTTAAGTTAGCCACGCAATAATTAGATAAAATAATCAGAAAATTCCGCGTTATACTTACTGTCAACAGTAGCGTGCCCTTTTTTGAAATGGCGTAGCAGACCGCGTTTATCCTCCTAGGTCGAATGCTTTACTAAATTTAGACTGAGTTTTGTATTGCTTACTTAGTCAGGAAATAAATATGAAATGTATCCTGTATTTAATGTGATTTATTTTATAACCCTCGTTTCTCATGTTATGCCGTTCTCATATGTACATTTATATTCTGAAATATAATCTTATTTTGATCATCACGGTTATTCGTCTGCGTCGTC
>JARQST010000325.1:21831-66122 GCA_030142225.1 Pachycephus smyrnensis | reverse complement strand
GATTTCAATATTTTTTGTATGTTGAACAATAATGTAAGAATTCACATCAATCCTGTACTTGGCGAAGTTTTTTACAAGAAAGTGTTTTTGGGGGCTACATCCTCTCGGAAACAAGTAACGTGAAAGTTAAAGCGTGCGAACGCGCTTGTGCATTCGTGTACAGAATAGAAACAAAAGCTGAATGGTAGTTTCGAAAGGACAGAGGAATGTACGACAGTAGTAGAAATTTCATTATGAAAATTGAGGGTCCGTCCAGGTCCTACCTAGGCCAACAGTAGGGACTTAGACAGACATTGGACTTATGGGGAAAAATTTTAACTAGGGAAGAATTGCTGGGAGGACAACGATATCATATAACAGTCTTACCCAATACACATTAATAATTGCTTTATGCGAAACAGCTCAATATACGGAGAAAAATAATGATGTAATTTTTCCATTACATCGCAAGGAAAATATCTGAATTAACTTTTACATTTTTTCCAATAAAATTTAATGCACAAAGAGGTAAGTTTTACTATGGAAACTATAAAAATTACGTGTAGATTTCAATAAAGCTGCTTCAGTGATTGTTACTACAAATTATGCGTAATTTACAACTCAATCAAGTGAAATTAACTGGAGTCCGGAAGCAATTCCTTTGAGGTGAGATGTATAATACATGTCACATGATGTAAATATCGCACATTTGTCATTTCAGTTTTACATTATTGTGCAGTACAATTTGTTTTCTTTCTGAGAATCCCAGTGGACGTACGGTTAGGAGCACTTTCATGTAAAAATTACACACCACTCCACTACAGATTATCATACATATCCAGTAAGAATTATCGATCGCACATGGGATTTTACCTACGAACGCCGCATGGCACGTTTTTAAACTATACTCGCTGTAGAGTCATAGAGTGTTTCATCAGTTTCACCTCGTTTCTCAGTGCAGTCTGTGGCAGACAGTGTCTTGTTCCATTTTCATTATGACAATAAGTGGATGAACAATAAATTCTCAATGTTTCTACGGTTATGAAGTCAATAAAGACGTTCACATAATAATCGTTCCTTGCGAATCACGAACTATCCCTATTAATAGAAAAACTGTCAAAATGTTATGTTATAACAAGGTACATTATTTAAGATTAGTGTTACGTTCCGATCGCGGTACCCGAAATTTTTCGAATCCTGTGCTCGGAGCGTGCACACGGCTCACGGCTATCCTTGCCTTGGGACAAAGCGGTAGGCGCGCTGCCTGGCGGCCGAATTACGGCACGCGCGCGGATCATTTGACGCCCGCGCGAGTGACAGACTGTTCGCAAAGGGGTTCGCGGTAGACCACCTCAGCATCTTTCTCCCCTTCTGCCCAGGACACGGCGTATCACCGTCTTTGGCTAGAACGGGAGAGTTGGTCGGCAGTCATCTTCTTGTGCTAATAGCAATCACAATTAGAAACTTCTCCTGGTGCATAGCGCAGTATCATTAAGTTCTCATGGAATTAGTTCTTCTATCCAAGACCCTATACCGGATGGAGTATTGAACGACGCGAGCAGAGTATGCCTCTTGTAAGCCCTCCCGGATGAGTGAGAATGAGACGAATTCATACCTGAGAACCAAATGACTTGTGAAAAACCCACTAGACTAGACAGATAAGATATTTAGCACTATTTTAATCAATCTTGAGTGTTATAAGTGTGAATGAGCGTGCGAATGAGAATAAATATTGTCAACAGTTTACTACCATCACCCACTGTTATCATTCAACCCACCACCTCATCCATCCAATAGGGTCGACCCGTACGAGATGGAGATTGAGCACTACCCCGCAAAAAAATAATAATAAGCCCAGCGCCGATTTAGGCTGGGGTTCAGTTTGTTACGCAACTACCACGCTTCGTATCAATATATCTTTTTATCTGACTTTTGCGTTTGATTATTTTTGTATAACCTCAATGTCAAACTAAGTAATTACTGCATTACCTTTCGATAATTTTTACTGCTCTCGCGAGGAAGAATAAGGATTGCAATAAACGTGTATAAAAAGTACATTATAGTTTCATGCAAACGCAAGCCACGTTTACTTACTAGTAATGTAACTTTTACATAAGTACAATTGTAGTACTTTTTACAGTAGACTTACGTGAATTCTAAACTCTAGATATGTAAAATTTATCTTCTATTTCAGTATACTTATCATCTGCCAGATTTCCCTTAAAACTTATGTAACTTTTACATAACACAACTGCTATCCCTATTTTCACATGCGAGTTCTGTATTAAGTACTTGCACTTCTGCAAAAATCTCAAAAAAATTTTTCTCCGTGTATGAGAGATTTTATGTTAAAGAACACAACGTATTTATAAGATGAAATGTTGAAAGCGTAAATATTTTTCGTCGCGTTGCTAGAATTGCTCGGCCGAGTATTTTTGTACAATTTTCTACCTTGGTTCTTCTGTCCGTTATGAAATTAGGGCGCCGGAATTCTGCCCCATATTTTCCACAGTTAGTAGTACTTATAGGTACTTACTAGGCCCTGCAAGCAAAAACACGAGCGCTAAGTTCTAACGTTATTTGTCTACTTTCCAATTAAAAACAGCTTGTTTCTCTTGCGTATGTAAAAGAAGTCCACTTAAACTTCCACGTAAACACGTCGTCTGCAACTGTCTGCTTCTATCCTGCTCTATGCATTTCCACCTGTATCTATATATTTGCATACTTCCACTTTCCTCTACAGTTTACCAACAAAAAAGAATTGATTTGATATTATTTTATAATCAATTCCAAGTAGAGAACATCACTTTATATTGGTCGCACGACTAAATATTTGCATTCTTATAAATTTTCTTCGCGGAGACAAAGGGATTCTCGAGATTTTTATTCCTGACGACATCTTAATGACAAAATACTTTCATATCAGAATATTATAATTAAAAAATGTAAATTACATCTGTTGGTAACTTTGTAAAACTATGTACTCCTGTCTGGTAATTATGTCAAATAACTGGTTATTTAACGATTACTTAGAATCGATTTGTGCAAGAATATTAAATGGTATGAAGATATCTTTGCAATTCATAAAGCTATTATAGAGTACATCTCATGTTGTTAAATTTCTCAAGTACACGTACGTTTCATAGCTCAGCATTTCAGCTACTTCTTATCCTTTATATACAGGGTGTCTCACAACGATTAATTCATTTTTCAGGGGGTGAAAGAGGGTGGAATTTTGAACTAAAAGTTCATTTGACGTTTTTGTTTCAGACGATTATTTACCGAGTTATTAATAATTAAAGTTGCCCAGGTGTCCTTGTCCTAACCTTGTGCAGGTTAGGTAGCGAAGCAGACCTACAAAATTTTAACAGCAAACTTAATAGACTTCATTGCATCTAGCAATTGTCAATACGACAAAAGAATAACTGCGAAAGCATAAGCGGCGTGCACAGGCAAGGTAGCTCTATAATAGTGCAAAAAAATAGACATTACCCTAACTAAGCATCGCTAAGCAATTTTACAATCTAGAGACTCAATCGAGTCTCGCACCAAGTACAAGCGACCGGCGGAACAGGGCACGGCCGACCAAGACTCTTTACTCGAATAAAATATTTTACGAACGACTATATATGAGAAAAAGTTATTGATATATTCATTATAGGAATTGAGTATTGTGAATCGATTGCCACCAAAATCAAAGAGATTGGTGTACGAGATCAGGGCGTATTGAGAAGGCGAGCGAGATCATTTTATTTTATTTCAGTTCCGTCGTCGTCGTCGTCGTCGTCTTCGCACGTACATTTACTTTTTTACACGACGAATGGCGCTGGCGATTCACCAATACATGACCCAATTAAACACATTTTGTCCGTCAAGCTACCGTGTACACCGAATTTTCAGATAACATAATGCTGCCTTCACAACAGTATAGAATTATTAACCCTTTAGCCCGCACGAAAAATAGAACCGACATTCGTGTGGAGCGCGCATGTATGTGTGTGCGTGTGTGTGCTTCGACGTAGTTCCCCGTATTTTAGGTGATGGACCTGGATATTCTTCCAAGGTATCCACATATTCTTCTCCGTAGTTTCTTGTCTCTAGGTAATGGACGTGGAGTTCCAGGGTGTCTCGCTGTTCCTCTCCGTAGTTTCTTGTATCTAGGTAACGGATGTGGAGGTTCAGGGGGTCCAGGTGTTCTTCTCCATAGTTTCTTTCATCTAGGTGTCAGATGTAGAAGTCCAGGGTGTCTCGCCGGTCCTTTCCGTAGTTTCTTGTGCTAGGTAACGGACGTGGAGTTCCAGGGTGTCTCGGTGTTCCTCTCCGTAGCTCCTTGTGTCTAAGTAATGGACGTGGAGTTCTAGGGTGTCTCGCTGTTCCTCTACGTAGTTTCTTGCATCTAGCGTGGCAAGCAAGTGAAGCGAGTGCGTCCGACACAATAATTTTGTAATACTGTGACGTGTAGATTTTTCAAAGATATTTCATAGAAAATTGACCGCTCAGTATTCAGTGTTATTATGCTGCTCGCGAGATTTTTCCGAACGAAAAGCATCGACAAACAACACAAACCGCTCCTGAAACTTAGAATCCAAGCTTAGTTTGGGCTCAAAATTAATTACGTTAATGGGCTTTGTTCTACTCGGTGGAGGTCTTTCGGAAGTGTATCCATTTTTATTGAAATATGTGATTACGTGTTAAAAAATGTGTTTTCTTATATTTCGAAGTACGATGCGATTTTACTTGATCTATTCCAGCTTCACCTTCCGGAGTAGAATTTTTCTTCCCGACAGAAGAATTATATACAATATCATCTGACTTAACAATTCTCAAAGATAATTAGGGATCATAATATGCTGTATACTAATGTTAATAAAGGTTGTAACGGTACAGATTAGCTAACCCTCTCAGTACTCCTGTACTGAGAGTACACGGGAATTAGATACTCTTAGGGTAATCCTTTGATACAAACAAAGTCCGATAGAGGAAAACATTACCCGAAAGTACATCTTCCTCAAATAATACAGACAAATGTCAACAGATGATTAACGCTTCTCGTTATCCCCTTGCCGTACCATTTAGCTCGACGAAATCCGAGCCAAAGCGGTTGGAGACGACGCGCGCTAAAAGGGCTAGCGTGATGCGCGAGAACAGTCGAAATACGAGCCGAATGCGGATACCTGTTATGTAGCCATACGCTTATTTGTTTCACGCGATACAGCTCTTGTGAACGTCAACACTAATTTAATTCTTGTTTCTTATATATTGAGACGTTTCGCGAGTTCTAGGGAGTCGGAATCGCGAGACTTTTGAGGAGGTTTGTGCACTGGGCAGGCGTCTATTAACGTGTAACACTTATACAAATTTCACACACTGGTTTATTATCCTATAAGGTCACTCTGAATAAAATTACGTTCGCTCTTTTACACTCTCTCACACGCACTCTCATAAATTTGTACAGTGACTTGTTGATCGATCGACGACAAGGAGTGTGTTTCTCTAGTTTCTCTCTTATCTGTGTCTATCGGATTTAGGAGTAGCTTGAGGTGCCGTACAGCGGATCACACAATGTGTCTGGTGACTGCACTTTCGCGGGTAGCAAGGATGAGGATGATTCGAAACCCCAGAGTATCACAATGATCTCCGTTCGCCGAATATATCATCTGTGGAGAGGTTTGGACTCAGACTGCTACTGATCACAATGACGTTCGGAGCTGAACTCGTTAGATGTTTTTATTCGGTGATTGGATTGATCTCTGACAGCGCCGGCACGATGACTTTGCTGCAGAGACTCTAAGATGGAGCAGCAGATTTCCTGATACTTAGATGAGGCACTGTGCTCTCCGAGACCAGAAATTGCTGGAGGATGAGCTCCCACAGTGTGCAGTACGATACTGTACACTGGTTTGCTCTGGAGAGTTGGATAGGATCCTAATTACCTGTCTTTAGTTTTATACTCTATCTTCACACTGCTCCTTGTTGCCTTTCGATGTACACTTGTCGTCTCGAATGATCGGAATCGAATGAATTCCTGCCGAGAAAGCCGCTGCTTTTATCCTCGGAAGGAGTACGTTATTTTTAGTGGGGATAACGATTTGTATTCTCGAATGCTGTAATTTTTAATTTAATTTTAAAGTTTTGATTTAAACTAATGGGATTAGCGGTTGGATTATCTACCTGCTATCCTGTGTTTACATTTCTTCTGTTCGGTGCGTGCCCGTTGGCCGTGCCTAGGAACTATTTGTTTTGTTTCCTTATTCCTATCTGTCGCTATGACGAGTCTAGGATACTTAAAATATTAAAAGGAATAATCTCTAATATTTTCTCCTCAAGAATGTCGCTTTGACTAGTTCGAGGGCATTTTGTAATATTAGGGATTTAGTGCACCTGATTTCCTATGCCTTTATCGGCATCGCTGTGAGTGGTTGATAGGATTTTTGAGGAAACTTAGGATTTGGGAAGTTCTCTCAGATACAGTTATGCTCAACCACTGTGCGCTATGCAGTTTTACGTGGGGCTCTTGATGTATTCATCATTGAGAAAGGATACGTGATAAAAAAATGATGAAGGCTCGAGGGGTATAAAGACGGAACGTTACAATATATATGTATATTTTATACAACATACTAAAGCAAACAAAACATATACAATTAATACTTCAAAATATAAATAATAATACTATAAATCCTACATTATAGATAACAAATAACAGTTTTAAAACTATTTTTATACATAAACAATACTTTAATAGAAATTATAGTCTCCTGAGTGTCTTCAAGTGTGACTTCGTCAGAAGGAATGTGTTATAATAATACGACGCCTAAAAGTAAATAGGATATTATTATGAAGATATAAAAAATGCTCATCTTGAATGAATATCTAATAGGAAGATAAGATTCTGGTAGATGTAAAGCTACTTTACACTCCGTGCATTCCCAAGTCGTTTCACTTCGTACTTTGTGTTTATAACAAACTTTGCACATCCTTGTTAGATTTTTCTTTTGAGGCATCGAATCGATATGTTTTGGGAAATGGGCCCAATATTAAATGATCAAACGAACTTACCTGTGCGTGAAGTTCGATCGTAATTATACGAGGGGCTCGTCCGAGATGATTACAGTTGTAGTACCACTACTTCGACCTGTTTATACCACGAATTTAAAGTTCAAATTTGAGCGATTTCGCGCTCTCACACAGAAGTGGCGCCCTCGTATAGAGGTGGCGCCCTCGCTTGGTTCTCGTCATATCGTTTAAAGTGAATTGAGAAAAAATTGTTTGTCTGAAAATAGGGTTCAAAGAATTGGTTGTGGGAAATGATTTAATTAGGGGTGGGACTGTAATCATCTCGGACGAACCCCTCGTATAATTACGATCGAACTTCACGTACGGGTAAGTTCGTTTGATTGTTTAATTATACATCGTGTCTCGTCCTTGAGATTACAGTTGTAGATTTTTAGAGTACCACAAATAATTTTTCTCACAAGTGTCTATATTTTTTGTTCCTTATAAACACATCCAGAAAATATAAAATTAAAATAACTTTTTCATATAAACTATAATATATACTAGTTTCAGAGAAGAACAGCTGATGCAAAAGTCGAGGCTTGTTGTGATATTGGTCTTTGATAAAACCTAGCAAATACTTGCGAATTTTTTTACCAACCCGCCGTCTTCCTAAACTTACTCCTCTATCAGCTGCTTCTGAAGTTCCTGCATGTCTTACACTATGACCAGTAAATTTTTCATCCACTTCAAAGCTGATAAGAATTGTCTTTATCCATTTTCCAATCGTTAGGATGATATTGCGCCATATGGCTTTCTAACAGAGATGAAGAGCCTTTTTTCTGATTTCCCGAATAGCTTTGTTACCTTCAAATATCTGATGATCGTCTTCGCTGCACACAGTTTAGGATTATCTTTGAAGAAAGGAAGCATTAACAGAGGTTGACAAGCCCCAGGTCTAGAAGTTTTGATGTTAACAGGTATCCTTATCTCAACGCCCGAATCCGTAACAGCAATATTATCAATCGAAATAAGCGACATAGTTTGAGATCTGTGTGCTGTACACAGAGCAAGCAGAAGAATTGTCTTATTTGCGAGGGTTTGCAAATCTAAAGATTCTAACGGATATAGCAGAGCAAGTTTTTCTAAGACGGGATTTGTGTTCCATGTTGACTCATATGTTAGTCTAGTAGGCCTCAATCTAAATACAACTTTTAAAAATCGAGATATAACTACGTTTCTTGAGAGATTATCTGGAGATATCATTGCTATTGCTGCTCTTGCTGAATTAAGTGTTCCGTAGCTTGCTCCCTCTTCAAATTTATATGTCAAGAACTCCAATACTGTAGATGGATTCGTATCAAGTGGGTCTTGATGCCTTTCGTTACAAAAATACCACCATTCTTTTAATGGAGAGTTGTATTGCTTGCGAGTGGACTCTGCTAAGGATGTCGACTGACGAAACTGGGATGTTTCTTCTTAAATAAGCTGCCCGGATAATTTCGCCGCAACCAGGGTAAGTTTCTCTGCGAGCGGATGATGATGATTTCTGAAGGGCGAAACGAGCAAATTAACATTAGGTCTGAAAAGGATCTGTTCAGATATACGACGACGATTAAAGAGCGGAAACCAAGGCTGCGTAGGCCACAACGGAGCCACTACAATGCCAGTAGCTCGATCATTAATACTTTTATTTAATACTCGAACTAATAGACCGAAAGGTGGAAAAGCGAAGAACTTTTTATTCGCTCAACTGATCGTAAATGCGTCAATCGTAAGCGCATCTGGGTCTCTCTCCCATGCGCAATAGGTTGGACATTTGGCGTTTACCCGCGAAGCAAATAAGTCAATTGTCGGTTCACCAGGTTGTTTGGTTATTCTTTTAAATGCGTAGACTGCTAGCTCCCACTCTGTGTCTACGTTCTTAATACGCGATGCGTAGTCTGCTTCATCGTTTTCTCGAGAATTCTCGATTCATATATACATATGAAGCATATACCCAAAGTTTCTTTGCTTCACACCAATTCCAAATTTCTGTTAAACGTTTGTGAAAATCTAAAGAATGGGTACCTCCCATTTTGTTTATAAATGCTTTAGTCGTAGAATTATCTACTCTGAGAAGAATCTCACAGTCGAAAAGATCCGAAGCAAAACACTTCAGTGCTTTGCTAGCTGCCATTAACTCGAATTCGTTAATGTGTAAGCTTTGCTCCTCTCGCTTCTATAACCTGTGAGTACGCCTACCATTACAGTATGTGCCCCAACCTGTCAGGGAGGCATCAGAAAAAATTTCTCGGACAAAATTTGGGGATCTAATTTTTCGCAATGCTTTTGGGATCTGCTGATTCCACCATTTAAGGTCATCGAATATGTATTTAGGCAGTATCATATACCCATCAAAATTCCCACTGCTATTCACAAGAGCCTCAATCTTAGCTATTTCAACCAATTTGCAATGAAGTGCCCCATGCTCTACTGCTGGACAAGCAGCGACCAATGAACCTATTAGTTGTGCAAATTCACGAATTTTACAACCTTTGCACCTACTTACTCAATGCTTCCCGTTTTTTAGAGGTTAAATTTATTGTGAGGGAAATAGAATCGATGATAAATCCCAAATATGTGCAACAAGTATTAGGGTATAAGCAATTCTTTTCTAGATTGACTATAAATCCGAGAAAAGTAAGCAATTCTTTCGTTCTGTGAACGTTCTCTTTGCAAGACTCGAAATCTATTCCGAGACATAAAATATCGTTAAGATATATTACTGACAAGAAATTATTTGCTCTTAACCAATGAACTACTGGTTTTATAACCTTGGTGAAGACAAATGGAGCCTGATTTAATCCAAACGGAAGACATGTAAATTCATAGAGCTGATTATTGAAAATTAATTTGAGATATTTTCTGTGACTTTTATGAATTGGTATAATAAAATACGCATCTCTAATGTCTATTGTTCCAAAATAAGAACCCGGGACCATTAATTTACAAACCATTCTCAAATCTTCCATCTTAAAATGCTCTTGATTAAGGAATTGGTTAAGATTTTTCAGATTGAAAATAAATCTGTTACTCCCATTCGGCTTTGGGACTAAAAAGAAATCTGAAATAAACTGTCCCTCTGTTGGTAAACATGTTGTAATTGCTCCCATAGTTAGTAACTTATCAATTTCAAATTGATTTGTAGTCGCTTCCTTCTCCGATCACCTGCGCATGAGAGGAGGGCTGGTTTGTTGTATTGGTGAAGCTATATCTAATTTATAACCTCTAATACATTGAAGGACAAATTTATCCTCAGTAATCGTCTTCCATTGATCATAGTAGTTTTTTAAACGTCCGACTACTTTGATTACCCTTAAGGCTTCTTTTTGTGTGGACGAGAGTTCTGGTGATGATTCTGTGATGACTTTTTGTAGTTGTGTTGACTTTTCGTTAGATAGCGGTTGAACAGCTTCTGAGAATTTTTCCCCTTGTAGCTCGACTGTTCTGCTGACTTTGACACAGCCGGGCTCTTCGAGTTTAAAGAAGACCCCAATGTTTTAGCCAGGGGCTGTACTTTCATTTCCTGACCAATCTTATCCATAGCTTTAGCCTCTTTATTTTTTTCATTTAATTTGTCCTCAAACAAGAATCGATCTACTCCAGTCTTCTCTAGTACAACAGCCATTGGTTTGTTAAGTCTGGGGGTGATACAAGCTCTTCTGGATACTGTTTGATTACGGTGAAGTTCTCTAAGAATTTGTGAAGTTTCCCACAAATCTTCCAGCATCTTTTTGGGGTTCAACTGCTTTTTTGGATTCAGTAAAGGGTCTATGACCTTTCCCAATGCCGATAAGGCTGCACCAGCTGAAGTTTGGGTGATCGAAAAATATTTGTCTCTAAGCAAAGCGTTGTCCTTTAGAAAAGCAGCTACTTCTGGGTTTAAGGTAGGAGCTTCTAAGAAGCATAACCCAGTACGGATATGTTTTTTCAAGAGATCCTCTATGGTCTTTTTTGGTTGATCCTCTTTAAGCCAAACATTCCAACGAGCAGAAGTATGAGACGAAAACACTAACTCTTCTTTTTTATTGTCCGGCTCTTTTTCAATTATTTGTATCACATCCGCATCTAATAGAATATCTTCATCCTGTGATTTCGTCTGTTCCACTGCTACACTTTGAGAGGGAACTATAGTTGTAGCTATATCTGCCATGAGAACAAAAAGGGAAATAGCCTTATGATTTTTTGACATATTGATCTATTGACATTACAGTTTTTTTTAATATGGGTGTTTTTTATCTCTCGGATAAAATCATTTCAAAATAAGTAGATACTAGACTTATATCTCGTACAAGTTCGACCTTGAGCAAATCGGCACCAGACTTATATCATGTAAAAATTCAACCGTTCTTATGCGTACTTGTTACGTCGCACAACTCTTACCATTTATTTGAACAGAAATTAATAGTTTAAATAGACTGCTGAAGAATTTACCATTCTGAGCAGAAAGATCAATTGATACAGCCACAACCTCTGCAGAGGCAGTTACACTATCATTGTTATTAGCCATATTGGCATGAATGGCTTGTATCACAGTTGTTTGAAGTTGGGTTGGCACAGCAAACCGTTCTAATAAGCCTTTTAAATCTTTTAATCGTTTTAAAATTCTTTTATTATCACTGTCCGGGCTTCTTGATCTTCTAGATCTTTTCTTCTTCGACTTACCCATTATTACACTCTTAAAATATCTCAAATAAAACTTTGAATAAAACTCTAACGCGAGTTATGACGACTACAGGAGCATTACCGATAAGATAAAGAGACATCGAACACCGGAAATCGAGGTGTCTTCATTGAGGAACGATCGAGAGGAAGCCAGTGAGAATTGACAGCTGAATCGAGCAGCATCGCTTTTATTAATATTCATATTGTAATTAAAGTTAAGTTCATTTTATAATCATTTTTAAAAAGGATAAATTCATATCCAAGAACATAATTCGCTTGGTTTTCTTGGCACGAAGAAATACTATGACGAGAACCAAGCGAGGGCGCCACCTCTATATGAGGGCGCCACTTCCGTGTGAGAGCGCGAAATCGCTCAAATTTGAATTCTAACTTCGTGGTATAAACAGGTCGAAGTAGTGGTACTACAACTGTAATCGCAAGGACGAGACACGACGTATAATTGCGCTTGGAGTCGAAGAGGTGTTTCACCTAGGGGAGGTTTTCCACGTTTTTCGTAGTCCGGTAATTGAACATTTTTTAAAATTACCTCTGCTGTATTTATTCGGTAATCAACGTATGTTTCCTTTCTTTGAGCGTGTATTGTTTTATGGATAATGTACGTATTGAACAGAGCCATATCTGACATATAAAAAAAAAGTTTTCGGTATCCTTTGAGGATTTTTCTCATGATTGGGAAACAGGCCAACATCTGATCTTGGTGATCTATTCCACCCATTCCCTTATTATATTCCAGGAGGCATTTGGGCTTCATTGTTTTTCTAAACTGTTTGTCTATGTGTTCAACCATCTCTACACTTTCGTGTTTCGTCGTATCATATACACGTCGCGCTTGTCTTTCCATCTCAGAACCAACAAATTATTACAACTTCTCCATAAGCATTCTCCTTTCTTTAAAGTTTTCTTTGAAATATCTTTTGTATCTGTAATATCTGTGAAATATCTATCTGTTCCGATAACATTTGTGTTTTTCTGGTGTAATTTTAAAAAGAGGTTAGGTGAGGAGTACCAGTTGTCAAGAAATAAAGTATATCCCTTATTTAGTATGGATTTTGACAAGTCCATGACAACACTCTCCGACGCACTATCATTTCGATTAATTTTGTCCTGGCCAGTATATGTTTTGAAACCATAACAAAAACTGGTACTTACCTCACATAATTTGTAAATTTTTAATTCAAATCTTGCTCTTGTTGACGGATTAAATTGTTTATATGCTAAACGTCCTTTATATTTCATTAGGGATTCGTCTATATTGGCATTTTCATTCGGTGTGTAAATTTCTTTAAATTTCTCGTTCCAGAAGTTGATGATAGGGGTTATCTTTCGAAGCCGGTCATTACTGTCAGCAGTTTCGTTGACGCAAAAATGTAAAAATCTCGAAATTAGTCTAAATCTTTTAAAAGGCATTATTTTTCTAAATATTGGCGTTTATACTAGTGGTCTTTCAGACCAATACATTTGGATATTTGGTTTTTTGACTTGAGCCATCAAAGTGCACAGTGCATATTAGGCCCTCATTTCGTCGAAAGTAATAGGGTACCAAGTGTCGTCTACTTTCCGTCTTTTCCCTTCGTTGTCTATTGTCTGACGTCCGAAGAGATTTGTTTCGGTAACAAGTATTTCCCAAAACTTGTCATCAAACATAATAGAAAATAGCTCTAATAATCGTGGGTCTTCACTTAAATGATTTGAAACAGATGCTTTTATGCCACGAGTCTCGGAATATTTCCAAATGATTGGTGTGTTTTTCGCTTTTTGCCAAATCCACGATACACATGAATTAGGTATTGTAACTTCCCCTTTACTATCGTCATCTGTAATTAAACGTTTCGTACGCTTTCTAATTGATACAAACTCGTCGCTATCACTGGATTCTTCATCACTGCTTCCATGTAAAGGTTCCGTATTTTGCCTCCCTCTTAACATTATGTAAGGGTTTATTAAATTTTTCTTCAAAAACTAAAGTACAAAACCACTAGCACGCTTGCTTTGTAAACTAGATTAAACGAATCGTGACCAACTCTCGCGGGGTAATCGTAAGAACTAAACCACGACCTTTATTCTACAAGTCAGACTCTTTATGTTTACGTTTGGCCCAACCTTCATCCCACGAGTGTGACTCGTGATGTTCACGTTTGGCCCGCATTTGTTTCCACGAGTCTTGTTCAGTCCCACTGGCGCCAATGTAGGGCCCGGGGGCTTCAGATTTCAACGTCGAGAGTTGCAAGACATCGAGTGATTTGGAAAAGAACAGTTCTCGCACTCGCTAATACAAAGCACTCATCATAACTTGGAAAACTGAGGACCCCTGTGTCCGTATGTTTATCTTTACTGGCATCTTGCAGGGTCCAAGGGCTTCAGTTAGCAGCCAACCCGCACAAGTTACACATCACTGAATAAGAATATATAATTTTAGCAATCTTTTAAGGGGGAATGGAACAGCATTTTCTATGTGTGAGTGTGTCACACGTACGAGAGCTCGAAGCGAGGAAACTTCGCACCCAAAAATCTCTGTACAAAAAGCACTGTAAATAAATTAATGACACAAAATTGAAGCCTTCCAATAATATAACTTTCCATGCGGAGCGCAATTTTTGAATTATTGCTTAGAAAATATATAAAAAATACCTGAATATCGGCAGTGACAGTCTACGAATCTGTCATGGCGTTACGACAATACCTTTGCCGTGCGCTATCCAATACTCATCACACTGTTGCGCAGCACCACCGATGAAACTCGAAAAAAGGGGCACACAGGGAAAGTTTTACATGTCTCAACTTTACACCACAGCACTGGGAATTGCCGCCGTATAGCGAATTTCTAGAGTTTTGGGTGCGAACATGTGGAGCCGTCAACGTGCCGATTTGCCCCGCCTAAAACTTCAGCCTCTCGCTACAGCAAACGCTAGTAGTAGCACGGCTAGTCCCAATGTGCGCCAGTGGTGCTTATTTTGAATACTGTAGCCAAAATTGTACAGGGAATGTTTTTATTTTAACGTAGCAATCTGTTGAGCATGACTAAGGCGTGACGTCATACAAACGTGCAAAAGTATAGTCACGTATTTCTACGACTTGCTACAACGCGGGGCAGCACCGTCAACTTGAAGTTCGTCGAGTCGTTGCATTCCTCCTTAAGTTTCGGAGTAAATTCACCCTTATGCTTATCCTCGTATAATTGCTCCTTACATTTATTAATCCGTTAAGTTCATATAATATAATTCGTGTAATAAGCATTGTGAAAAAGCTTTAAAGTATTCTTGATTTCGTGCGTTTGACCAAGGAATGGCTATAATTGTTGAAGGAAGCAATCTTTTAATGATATTATTCTTTTAAAAATTCAGACGATGCATGTAAAGCAAATAGAGAGAACTATGATTATTGTGAAGGATATTTCGATCACGATTCAATTTTTGATGACGAAGGCTCACACGAAGAAAACTTTTGTACAGAAAGTGACGATACATTGCTTTACCCAGGGGCACCAATAACTGTCGCCGAAAGCTTACTTGCTATTCTCACATTAGCTTTACGTCATAAAGTAACAGGTGTTTTCTTAGCAGACATTCTTAGTTTGATTAAAATGCATTGCATTAATCCTAATCAGTGCAAAATTTCGTTATATAAATTAAAAAAATACTTTGAGGACAATCATAATTCGTTAGAACGTCATTTCTATTACTCTAAATGCTTATTCAGACTCGAAAACGAAAATTCTCAATATCCACAGTGCAATTATTCTACGAATAATTAATTTTTTATTGCAATTTCAATCATTTCGCAACTAAAATTATTGTTCAAACATCCAGGATTCTATGAAAAATTGCGTCATCGTTTTATCAGAGTTCAGGAAATACAAGGTAATTTGGAAGATATTTACGATGGTAAATTATATAAAGATTTATGTCGTGACAATGAGATTTTAGCAAGTTCATCAAACATATCATTTACGTGGAATACAGATAGAGTATCTATAATTAAATCATCGAAATATGAAATTCGGCCATTCTGCCTTATTATTAACGAACTCCCTTACAGTGAAAGATTTAAACAAGAAAATGTCCTACTAGCTGGGCTCTGGTTTGGAACTCATAAGCCAGTACCAAAATCATTCCTTTTACTTTTTGATGCTTCGCTGACAGAATTATACAATGATATTGATATAGGAATACCTAATCTGGAAATCTTAGTACAATTAAAAGCCATAATTTTATATGGAACGTGTGATCTTACAGCTAAAGCTTTATTTTTGAATATGAAATAGTTTAATGGTAAGTTTGAATGTGAGAAATGTAAGCAGAGAGGGCCAAAGGTAGAAGGTGCTTGGATTTATTCATATCAACAAGCTGTAGAATTACGTAGTGACGTCGAAATATTTACTCATGTCCAGCAAGCATCCGAAACGAATTCTGTTATTTGTGGAATAAAGGGGCCTACGATCCTGTCATTACTTGCATATAATTTTGTCAGAACAACTGCCGTCGATGTCATGCATTGCATATTTCTTGGCGTGGATAAACAGCTTCTAGATCTATGGTTTCATACAAGTTACGCTGATGCTGATTTTAACATTTATTGACTTCTGAAACTAGCTGATAAGAGATTATGCTCAATATTACCATCATCCTTTGTAAAAAGACGACCGCGATCTATCGAGGATCATTTATCGTATTAGAAAGCATCCGAATTGAACAATTGGTTTTTTAATTTCTCAATTCCTATACTGAACGACCTTCTGCCTGGTGATTATTTGGTCACTATAAACTACTTGTACGAGGTGTGTCCCTTCTTTATCAGTCACGTATTTCTGAAGAAATGATTCAAACTGCATTTTAAGTAGTAAGTGAATTTGTTTGTAGATATGAGAATTTGTATGGCCTTAGGCATATGTTATCGAACATGCACCATCTATTGCACCTTGCTGACACTATACGAGATTTGGGTCCTCTGTGGGTTTCATCTTGTTTTCTATTCGAAGACTTGAATGGCAAATTGAAAAGTCTAGTTCACGGAAGTAACGCTGCAGATCTTCAAATTTGCTTCACAGCCTCTTTATATATGAATGTTTTTAAATTAAACAATGAGAAGCTCGTTGAAGAGACGGACGCTTATACTTTTTGCAAAAGACTTTACTCCCCACCGAACCAACTGAAGCTTGCCGAATTCGTTACAAATTCATTATTCGTAGTTGGAAGTTTCTTTACAGTACAAGAACTTCAATATGACATTCTAGAAGTTTTCATGAATGAATTGGAAGGACGAAATTGTTATATATTTACAAAACAATTTAAAGATGAATTTATGTACATGTCGAAATCTTATCATCGAGCTAAACAACGAACTCGATGTGTGCAAAATATATTAATGAAAGTATATCTTGCTTCGGTATTATAAAATACTTTTTGAAGGTTACGGAATGTTAGTGTCAAGGAATATGTTACTGTCCAGCCAAATATTACACTATTATTAAAAAATACATTATTCCCATTGCTTTCACGAGTGTTCTCCAAAGAGCCCCCTTCCATTGCCTTACATTCATAAAAGTTACTCTGATCTGCTAAACGAAACTGACGTAGTAGATGTCAATTGTTTAGCATTAACGTGTTTATATTTATTGAAGATACGAATGTAATATATATTGTGACGTATTTTGTGACCACGCGAGAACTCAACCTGGAACACGTCATCTTCGGCTGTCCACCCCCGCTCATGCATCCGCAAGCCACGGCTGGGCGCCAGCCAGCTTTTGTTTCACCGGTACCGACGAATCGGTATGTCCTGGGAGACGAGGGGAACCTCCCCGACTCCACCAAAACCGCACAAACACAAAATGGAACCCGCCGATTTTTTTCGGAATTATCAATTTTTGGGGGCTGGTAAAATTGACAAACGCAATTGGATGCATGAACGAGAGCCAACGGTTGCGGAAATGCACGGCCGCTCAATGTGCAGGTTGTGGTAGAGAAGGTCGGAGTAATGGCCTGATGAATAGCGAAACTCCTCGAAATCCAAACTGACGAGAACACAAACAAACCAGTTAATGATACGAGAGCCGAAGAAGCGCCGAAATCGCAATAATAGCCACGAAGGCGGGACGAGATCTGTTGTAAACTAATTAATCAGAATCCTGGCACCAATTACTAAAACTGGCACGACTCACCAGAGCTGATACGCCTAATCCATAGGAAACCGAGAGCAATCTCCAGAGGTTATCCCTCACATGGGCACTCCACCACTGCACTAGGATGCACCTCGAGAACACGCGAAAATAATCGGTGGAATTCTATAATTTACGAGAGCCAATACGGGAACACTACACGGTAACGCGCACTATACACGCGTACGAGAGCTTAACGTGCCGCCTAGGCAAACACGAGCAGAAAAACTATCAACCCGGAGCGCGAGCCAGCTCATGGCACCTCGTCGATGACCAGAGACAGACTGACTTTTCGATGACAATTTTCGGAAACGAGTTATCTTGATTGGTAGAAATCCCATTGCCGATAACTATTGGCCTTCCCCTCGAGCCGCCCCTTTAACTATCGATAGCGTCTTTTAACAATTCGGTAGCATAACAATTCCTTGAGATCCTCCACGATTGCTTTCCCTGTGCCTAGGGCGAAAAGAGGACCCAACTAGGGCCAAGGGGGTTCCTCCCTTGCCCGTAACCTTAACAAATCCTCCGCCCGTTCTCCAGCCCACTGCAACTCCCTGCTAGGGCGCCGGTATTGCAGCCCGGCTTTTGCCGATTCGTGGAGGAATCTCGTTGGGCCCTCCCCCTTGCCGGGCAACTCGATTCCTCGAGACTTCCTCCTCGTGACAGATTCGAACACCCCTCTGTCTAGAGGAACCACCTCTACGATTCCCAAAACAAAGTCTTCCGTAGAGAACTTTAACACAACGTACGAATCTATCCGCGAGCCTAATCTCCAAGCAGGGCGACGACTCGGGAAGAGCCAGCAAAACCGTAAACGTTACCAAATCGATAGCGAGAGCCCTTTGTGACCGTAAATTAAAAAATCATGTCACAATATACTCGAACCAATAAACTCGATTGAGGATGAGTAATAGTACTATGAAATTTCTGAAATGATATTCCAGATTCTGAAAAGTGTGGCAATGAGACGAATATTTTGTTTCAGTCATACTTTTGGAATAGCCAATTACCTTGGAGAAGTCATACTATATGCCATACTGCCATATTTACCAATCCATATGAAACATATCTTATACATACATTGTGAAAAGTGTGGCAATGAAAAGAATAGTATGTCTCGGCCATACTTCTGAATCTCGAACCATCCTGAACGGAAATAGTTTGGAAAAGCCACACTATTGGCCGCATTTCCAGATTTTTTGTTTAGACAAAAAAGTTGCGTATAATGCCTAAAAGTATCGGATTGAATCCTTAACCACAGTTCCTGAAACTCACACTTTTTCCCATACTTTTCCCAAAATGTTTTTTTCTACGCGGTTTACCATATCTAGCCGATCCTCGGTTACCAAAGTTGGGCCAGCGTCGTTCAAACTAGGTTAATATTACTGGATAAATGTACACGGAAAAAGTGGTGACGATGGAAATTACTTTTTCAGGCAGTAGTACAATTCAAGCGATATTTCTACTAATTTCGTTAAAAATTATACAATTTGTATGTTACCGTTATCTTTCCGAAAATTTAATTTTACCGAAAAATCGCGGTAAAAATCTTTTGTAAATATTAATAAGCTTATTATTCGTAACTACAGTTGTATGTAATTCATACTAACGAACAGTGAATTGACGCAGCTTCTAATAGCATTGTGACTATATGATATTTTTCTTTGCAATGTATGTAAGTCATGCTTGTACATATTCGTACAATTGCTTATGACAATTTGAATAATTAACAGTAATTTTGATCTTACAATACTTATTGTATCCCGGATATCATTAGGTAATTTCTTCATACAATAAGCATACCATTTTTCATGGAAAGCAAGACTTTGGTAATCGGAAAAGAAAAAATATGTATCTTAATTTTAAATACGGAAAAACGCAAAAGACAAACATTGAGAGAGAGTGTCACACTCCTCACTTAAAACATCCCAATAATCGCAGGTTCGAGTTTCACTCATGGCAGGGCAAATAGATATTGTGTACTAACCGCGAGTCACACAAGCATACATTTTTTTAAATTTTGTTTTAATTGTGAATGTTATCCATATAATTACCGGTAAAATTACATAAATCATTCATATTGCTATAATATTTACAGAGGATTTTTTCCCCCGTGCATTCGATAATCATCGACTGCCGTAGCTAGGCGAGTATCATTTGCCATGTCTGGCTGATCGTCAATTACCATTAGTGGACCCAAGTTATCATTCACCATATTTCCATTGCTGAGCCAGTAACGAGTGCCGCTATCGCACCGTTATCAAAAGTATGGCGCACAATAATAGCCCAAAGTTGGGCCAATTGTAAAACCCTATATGAGTCTATCCATACCTTGGCGTTCCAGTCCTGACCCTAACTTTAACCTTTAATATCATTTTCCAATCGCTAACCAACCCCCGGCAACTCAATCCTGCCCCAAACTCTAGCCAGCATACTTTTTCAACGTCTATCCAAGCTTAGGATAGTCGTGTGGCACTAAAAGGCAAAGCAAACGAACGCGTTGACTAATTCTAACTTAAAGTTTTATATTTTACATAGTAGGTTTCCAATCATGTCGCAAACTAATTATATTATAACAGACGGAAGGAACATTGTGCGTTAAAAAGATAACGGGCAGAATTCAATGAAAGCATTGATCTGTTAAATAATTTATATTGCCATTCCAGTTTACACATGGGTTATCTCAGGTAACGTGGCACTGAAAAACTAAATTATTTATATTAAATAAATATGTACATGAATACGATAGCACTGACTTAGACTATTATACTTCATTTAGAATACTTCACTTATTATACTTCACTTAGCACTAACTTAGACTATAAAATTCACCCTAAGTATTTAATTTTGCGATCGAAAGTGAAGCTCTCCCTGTTTTTACATAAGACACCAGTACTGAGTACGTCGATTTGACGCCATATGGAAAAATTAAATACTTTGGGTGAATGTTATGGCTGTCTAAAACGTGCTACGGCTTCATAGGAAATGGAACTTTCAATTTATGACATAAAAAATCAAGTCATCGACTTGATTTGCGCAAGGCGATGCACCTGTGAGCCGGAGCATTGTCGTGGAGGAGCGACCAGCTGCCTTACGCAAATTTCTCGCATCAAAATCGGTCCAAGTCCTTGATCACCCTCCGTATTCAGCAGATTTGGCACCGTGCGAATGTTTTCTGTCGTTTAAATTGAAAATGAAGCTGAAAAGAAAGCGGTTCAATACGATTTCAGACATCCAAAAGGCTTTGACTGAGGCTATTCCGACCATCTCGAAGGAGGACTATCTGCGGTGTTTTCAAGAGCTTTATGATAGTTGTAAAGACTGTATTTCTTCGGAAAGGATGTGTTTCGAATAATAATAAATAAATATTTATGATTATTACATTGCAGAGTATGTTTCAATAAAAATTCGGAAACTTTTGGGACAGACCGTGTATTACTTTTAGAAATCGATTGATGAAGTTTCTAATAATAAATGAACTGTAATAATAAAAAGTATCACTTTAATGTATACGTAGAGAGAAGAACTTAATGAATGTTACAAAAAATTTGTACTAGTATTATTGAAAAATATAGTAATTGGGTTGTTTATAATATAGAAATAGATAATATACAATTTAGTAACTTTTATTGCAAATTAAGCCAGTTTCATTAGAAATCTAATAATTTATGAAAAATATTTGAATCAATTGAAATTTCTTAAATACTACGGTAAGCAGTGTTAAATTTCTAAAAGCTTCTTTTCTCCGTGTATATTTTAGTGAACACTGATTGTACCTTAATTACTTCTCATGCTGACACCTACTGGATATATCATAGTTTCAACTACATTACTTGTGGCTCTAACAAGATTTTATCATGGAGGGCTTAACAGAGGATGTTTACAGTTCGTGGTAGAGTAACACATGTTTGGGAACATCAACATAAAGGAATCCCTCACACCTCACATTTTACGTATTGTAGATATTGTAATAATGGTATATCAGTTGGAAGCCAAGTAAACTCATGATCGCAGATCATAAATACAGAAACTATCTATTTATGTTTGAGATTTTTATTGACATTAAGTAACGCAAGATAAGAATCGATAAGAAACTGTTCCATTAATTAATTAATAATACAGATTCCACTGTATTAAAAATGTTTAATGACGAACCAAGAAATAATCTTCCTAGCAATATATTGTTACGCCGTTCTCACAATCGTAATCTCTAGACGCAGAAGTCAGCATTACGAGAATGCTGACCATAGATATAAGACGTTGCGATAAAGCCCAGAGGGTACCCAGAGGGCTATAAAGGGCTCACTCGCAAAGTGGTTCTTGAGTAGTTAAGTCCTGGAGCAGATACAAATATTACATAATTGTAATCAAGTGTGTGTTTAATTCAATATATTGTGCTTCATATCAAACCAACATCATTAGCTTACTTAATAAACTATATTCGTTATACTTTTATTCCAAATTGGTGCAATTAATTACCTTGATCCTAAAAGAACCCCTAACGGGCATAACAATATATTAAATATATTTCTGACAAGATCACGGTGTGCACCAAATTCTGATTTTTAAACTTTTTGTAGTGGAAGTAACTGATACCAGTATATGTACTACATACCTTTTTTTACGTCAAGGATAGTTTTGTTATCGTTTCTAGCAAATAATGAGTTTGTATATAGAAGTATAGGAAAGATCCCAGATGTCTCAGCCGGTTTTATGTGTGCGACAAAGCATTAAGAAATATTTAATAACAATGGCTGTACATATTGGCTTCAAATTATTGCACTTGTATGTTACAACAATGTTATAAAAATTTCATCAAAAGTTAATTAATTTGTTTTCATTTATTTTCCAAAAATCTCATTCCATGAATAATAGAAAAATGTCAAACTGAAAACCGGCCAAGACATCACGGATCTCATCTATTTTGCAATAGCAAAAGTTCTATACTTTGTAAACACGGTATTTCTACGCAGCGGAATATTATACTGTAGATTAGAGATTGAGATACTAAAATATACTGAAAAGCATAACATGTACATCTGCATATAAAAAAGCTGCTAATTTGTTAATTCGCGGACGTGAATAACTTAAGGGGGAATGGAACAGCATTTTCTATGTGTGAGTGTGTCACACGTACGAGAGCTCGAACGAGGAGACTTCGCACCCAAAAATCTCTATACAAAAAGCACTAGCTATAAATTGATGACACAAAATTGAAGCCTTTCGATAATATAACTTTTCCTGCGGAGCCGTGTGAATATTAACAGCGACAGCCTACGAATCTGTCATGGCGTCACGACAATACCTTTGCCGTTCGCTATCCAATACTCATCACACTGTTGCACAGTACCACCGAGGAAAATCGAAAAAAGGGGCACGCAGGGAAAGTTTTACATGTCTCAACTTTACACCACAGCGCTGGGAATTACCGCCGTATAGCGAATTTCGAGATTTTTGGGTGCGAACATGCGGAGCCGTCAACGGGCCGATTTGCCCCGCCTAAAACTTCATCCTCTCGCCACAGCGAGCGCTAATAGTAGCACGCCTAGTCCCAACGTGCGCCAGTGGTGCTTATTTTGAATACTATAGCCAAAATTGTACAGGGAATGTTTTTATTTCAACGTAGCAATCTGTTGAGCATCACTAAGGCGTGACGTCATACAAACGTGCAAAAGTATAGTCACGTATTTCCACGAGTTGCCACAACGCGGGGCAGCACCGTCAACTTGAAGTTCGTCGAGTCGTTCCATTCCCCCTTAAATGCACCTTCGCGACATGTCAGTGATTACATATATATTATAATGAAATTTTTGCACTGTGAGAAAACAACTTTTAGGGGACTTGTAGAAACTATGAAAAGTGATGAAAAAGTAGTTGCCTTTTAGCCGGTTATCTGGTGACTCTACCACAAATCCTAAAAGTCGTACAGTAAAAGACGACTTTTAGGAGATACATTCCAAGTCCCTAATAGGCACACATTATATGCCTCCTTTTCGAAGACATTCCGCCTAGTATGTTGACTGGGTGGTAGATATTATAGATAAATTAAATCGATAGGAAAGGGTTAAAGATGACTTTCGTTTGTATGTGCTGCGTGGTAAGTTAAAGGTACCGACATCCAATCAACAGGTGGACGCAGACTGTAATATTGATCATTGATTGGTTGCGGTACCTTCTATTCGGGTGAATCGTTCAAAACAGCGTAAATAAAAGTTCAATTATTTTCCTTATTATTTAATCTAGAAATAAATGTTTCTTACTGTTTTAGAGATAATTCCCTTCAGTATCAGTTACTCGCTGCCATCTGTCTGTAAACGTTGCTACTCTACTATACCGGCCGTTTGAATATCCTTCTTGTATCTCTTGTTCTAAAGCTAATTCCAGAGTTTCGCAGTTAGGATATTGAACTCTTTCGATGTTGCGCTTTAATTGGTTGAAGCACTGGTAATCGCATGGATGTAAGTCTGGGTTATAAGGTGGTTGATTTCAAGTCTCGATGGAGTTGTCATTCAGCTAGCGACGGACAATGCGACATTTATGAGGTCTAGCATTGTCATAGAGAATGAAAGGGCGGCATCTCTTACCAGATCGCCACTCAGGAAGTTTCTTTTATAAAATTTGGAGTTATCGTTCTCCATTTATAGTTTCACCTTCTGGGTATTATTTTGAAAAGGCAATTCAGTTTATGTCTATAACTAGTATTAGCATTCTTTTCCTCTCCCGCGATTCTGCTGCAGCTATAGTTGGAGCCATCTCATCTTTTCTAAGCCAAAACCTTCGATGACCTTTAGGTGGCGGGCGGTACAAAGCTAAATTTCATCAATGGCCAATGTGTATCGAAGACGGTTTGGATGCTGATTTAACATCACTAAATGATGTTTGCAAGCCAAAATTCGATGTTCTAATTGATCTTCAGAAAATTCCTGAGGTACCTACTTTCCTACCCTTTTCGACAATTTCAGATCTTGAGTGAGTATTCAATACCCGGTCATCTGAGAAATGCCTAACTTTAGGGATAGATTACGAGTGGACCATGCTCTTGTTTCCTGAAGAAGAGCATTTAATTCCTTGATTATGTTGTGTTTTTCCGGGTGTTGATTGTGAGCTCTACCTCGGGTCTCTTCAACTGAGGTTCGTCCTTCCTTAATAGTTTTCACCCAACGCTGCACCGTTCGAAGTGGAAAGGCGGCTGAGCTCAAGGCTTTTTTTAGGTTGCGCCAAGTATCCGATGCATTCCATCCGAAAAGTACACCGAAACGTATAAAAATTCGTTGGTCTACGTCACTTGTCGCCTGAATCAACCGTTGACGTTCGATTACTAAACGCAAATGCAATGTTAAACAACGTGGTGTAAACTTAGACTACAGAGATATTATACGTACAGTGCCGGTGCAGCGCGCCGACTAGTTTCAAAACTACACATGAAAACGCATGCGCCACTATAAGTGATTTTCCCTAATGGCTTAAAAGCTATATTATTGGAGAGATATGCATATGGACTATTATTTCCTGTATTTAGATATTTGTAACCATTTCAACTTTCGATCCTCATGCCAAAATTGTTCTAAATATTATTTTCGACATCCTTATACTTCAAATCATCGTTTTCAATTTTCAAATACGTTTCACTCTGGGCAGGATAACCAAAAGCCCCTGATCATTATCTCTAGCAAAAATAATTTTCACAAAAACAGGCACCTAATAACGGTGAAGGAGTCGCAACTGACCGCTTAGACTTAGTTTTTCGTTTAAACTATATCTATAGTGCATTTATGAGGAAAGACAAAAAGAAGACAAAGAAAAAAGGAAAGAGAAAACAGAAAAGTAAGGAGTTGTGCATAATATGAGTTAGTGGAAGAGGTAGCACATCAATGAAAAATCGAACACAGCACAAGATCATGCACAGCACAGCAGAAGAGTATTATGATACTGTCATGCATAATGTACAGTTCCAGATTATCGAACGTGCCTTAATTTCAGAGTTGCCTCGCACTCGATTATATCCATTTCTATCAATCCATCATTGGGTTATCTCTCCGGTATTCCTGAGAAGTTACAGAGTTGAAATTCTATATATAATATAGCAGGTTTACTGACCGAGCGGAACGAAGAACACCCACAGGGTTTGGCAAGGTCTATGCGTGGGAAGTACAACGACTTATACTTACGTCAAGTTAAAGCATAGTACCCTAACTCTCTAACTCTTCCATGTTAATTTGCCTAGCGAGCCATTTATTAGGGAGCATGCAGCTTTGGGATTTGCGAAGACTCGTTAGCGCCATTCATTTCCCCCGAATACCTTGATGCCACTCCGAAACAGGTGGAATGAGAGTAAGTTATGTGTACGTGCAAAGAGACACTAATGTGAGTGACAATGATGAGGGAACAATAAGACTTGCAGGGAATAGAAGAATACAAGGGTCGTCTCATGATTTTTTGTTTGACAATCAACGAAACAAATTTCTGCCGTTCAACAGTGAATAATTGAAATTCAACCAAATTTTATAGCATATTTGAATCAAAGCACGCGAAGCAAACAAACATTCTCTGAAATTCCAGTAAACCGCGTTCTAATTCCCGTTTCCACCCAAATTTCTCCCCGCAGATACAGCAAATGGAGCGAATTGAGCGGATGTGGCAAATAGATTAAACATAAATCGAACAGGGAGACGCAGGCTCGCTCTCTTATTGACTATATTTCTTCGATCCTTAATAGGTTAGCAATGCTCTGACTTTCAAGATTCGCATAACCAGGACTTACAATTGATTCCTTCAGAGTCACTGGGAGTCGAATTCAAAGGGTGATGTTACAGTAATACCACCTTTCATAATTCTCTTCCATTCGTTATTACGGAAGACGACCTCATTTCGCGGAATTTCACTTTTTGAAACCTTGCTCAAAGGACGTTAACGAAAGGCTTATTATAGTAGCGAAGAAAAGAAAAATCGCACTCTCTAATTAAAAAGCATAAATGATGCTTACCAGCAGTTTCGATAACGGCTCTTAAAGTTTACTAAAGTCTTATGGCGGCACCCATAGTCGAGGTAATGCGATAAAGTTTGTTCCAAGGAGTTCAAGCATGTCAGTCCATGAGTAACCGCAAAATGTTTCAAATTTTAGTTGAAAAGTATGATCGTTTCGTATGCGAAATCAAAGAACATTTAAAGATCTTACTTTGAAAAAGGATAATTTAAGTAATGACAGTTTTTTTTAGCAACTTTGCGCATTCTTACAAGTTCTATTAGCGGGTGAACTTTAAGTGACATATTGTTTTTTCTAAAACTTATTCTGTATAATAATAAAAGTCTAGTTATTTTCTTTGAAGACATATAGCGAAAAGATCAATATTCCAAGCAATAATTAATAATAATATCAATTCGATTTGTGTTTAACCCTACCCGGTTCCCCCCTCTGGGCGTCTCCATGGTACTTTATCACCTATTGCAGCGTATATTTTCCGTTATACTATTAGAAACGGGATTCCAAAGCATGCAATCTCTTCGTTATTCTTTAACGAAAAGGTTGGTATGTATTAAATTGGAATTCAATGCATTTAATTTGGTAAAAAGTGCATTTGAATAGAGCTTGCAGAAAGCGTCTGTACACAAATGGCAGCCAAGAGAAGTCGCAATATCCGTCTAGAGTTAAATAATAACTGGCTCTACCAACATTTTTTGTGATAATTTGTACTTAGAGAAAGGAAATTAAAAATCATACTTTTTTGTACCTCATTAAACAGGTTTATCACAGATATGAATCCCGTTGTTTAGTTTGATTAGAACCAAATGAAGTTATACAGTTTGAGGGATCACCACGCAACGTGATTCTTAGAAGAAGTGTTGTATTCTTGCTGTTTGTGAGATAGAACACTTTTAAAAGGTTCTACATCAAACCGCGTAAAAATCACTGCGCAAGCCATAACAGCGCAGGTATTACCGCGGAAAGCTATTGTCGTGTATACAATTATCGCGCGAAACTATTGTCGCGCAAATTACATTAGATACGTGGGAATATTCATAGCCTATCATATTCCAACCTGGCCAAACCCACCAGAGACCAAAGCATCGCATGCAGTCGGACTCGCTCGCTTTGCCCGATCGCCGATGAAAAGTTTATAACCAAACTTACTACGGATTTATAACCTAATTTAACCTAACATAACTTTTTTTTAATAAAAAAATAAGTAGAAGCTTTATAATAGAACATTCAATCAAATAGTCTATTTAATAGAACAATCTAAACTACTTATTTATTATCATATATACTTTCTATTTCTACTGAATATACAACTTTCCCGTAAAGTCATACAACTCTTGCGCGGTTTATATTCTATGCGCGGAAAACATCTGCGCGGTGATTTTATTTGCACGGTTATGTCAGTTAGAGGAGAATTCGTTTTCTCCGATTCCAAATTCCGAATTCCGAATTTCATTAATGCACTGTCGTGGGATGTACTAAAGTGTGTGCACTGTAAAGGGAGAATACGCGTTTCGAATCATTTCTGAAGATGACAGAAAGGATTGAATCGGAGATAATGTTCTAAGTTGTCCGTATCACCTAAAAAATGGCGTTGTTTACATATTTTGCACAAGATCCCTATCATCTTTACGTCTAGTAATAAAGAATTTTTACAAAAACACCTATGTTAATTATAAAAATATCGGGGCAAACAGGTTGGCTTTGAGCCACGACCACTTGAAACATGCGATCGCATCTTACACATTCGCCGTTGCAAAAAAATGTTAATTTCGCGGATGCAGAACTTTCAAACTGGAAGTGCTCGATTTTTGCAGGTGTTATTGTTCCATCTACATGCTCATGATTTTTCCTGTAAATTTCGACTGAAGTGGTTAAGCGGTTCACCTAGCCATTTGGATGCACGACACTAAGAATAAGTTATTGCATATTTGCGCGTGTGCTATTTTGAAACCAGAAATACTGGGTATCTGTAAATGTTGCCCTTCCATCTACATCCGGAACTTAATATCCCTACTTCCCTACTAATATATAAAAATGAAACATTGTCTGTTTGTTGCTCAATCACGCCCAAATAATTTAATCGATTAACTAGAAAATTGGAGTGGTAGTAGCTGAGATGCCAGATTACAACATAGGCTATGTGTTAGCCTATAGCTCCCACTCATATTCTTACAGAATTGCAAAAACCTCTTCTAACTATCTATCCATGCCAATATCGCTGTCCCTACCAACTCCAATGCACATGAGGCGCTCTATCCCCTCCACGCGGCGCACATAATAGGGAGATCTGTAGTACGCTGGGTACTGCAGCTATCTTCTATCTTCTTCTTCTATATACAGGTTGTCCAAAAATTAGTGGATCTCCGGTGTATGGCAATACTTTTAAGGCCCAGCGGATGACGAAAATTACCTTCGTTTGACCCAAAAGTGCATAGTTTTTCAACGGGAGCAGGTCGAAATTAATCAATCAGAACGAGGCGCCAACAGAAATGGTAGGCACCTCCGAAGTCTGAGTTTTCTTCCCTTGATTTGTTTCTCGACGGCATCGACAAGGCTGCATGTGCTTCAGACGGATCGCGCAATTAGCAATTGTTTCACAGTCCAAGCGTCAAGACATTTGTTGACAGACTATTGATACTGACGGAACACCTTAGCTTCGCGCAGCAACTTCACACAGAATGCTCGATTCGCAATTGTTTCGAAGTACGCGTTCAGTCAGACGAAAACCTGTATAGGTGTCCAAAACGTATTGCAATGCTATTTTAATTATAAGCAGCCCAGAGAGACAGATAGAGAGATGTTACCAAAGAAAACAAAAATAATTAAATGCATTAAAATTGAAATGAGATGAGAAACTATGCATAGGAATATTTTTTTTCGTTCTGCAAACATCCAGATCGACTTCCGATTTCAAAGTTACAAAATACTTATTAGCCGTTAGATACTCCAAAAATACTTAATCTACATCTACATCGGGAACTTGATTTCCCTTGTAAAATCGATTCCAATTATTAATTATTCGGTCTTGTTACCTTTCGTGAATATCTGGAGCGTTCGGCAGGCCGTATCATGATCATTGTCAAATTTCTTTTTTTTTTATTAATTTGCCGAAATAGAAAGGATCTTCTCGCTATGATCATGAATTTACGCATTGCTAACTCGTTCTCAGTTCCGTATATCGTAAAGACTTCTGGCGCTCTATCACTTTGTTTCAGGATTGATTAGCCCGAATAAAGAATTAAGAAAGTATTTCTCTGCCACATAATTTATTGTCAGTGGTATATTAAAGATCCTGCTTTTAAATTTTTCTTGGATTCCATTGTTAATAGTTTAAGTTGATGGTTGGCTAATATATAGATTTGCATCCAATATGAAGCGAGTACAATAGGAAAATCCAAATGGAATTTCCAGACCTAGTAGTCTGATACCTTGGTAGTAGTTTGCTTGATGATTATTGAGCAAAGAGTACATTGATATCTAATCTGGTTCTTATTGAATACAGTATGATACAGTTTGGCATTATTCCAATACTCATGGTGTCCACTAACAATTTAACTATTTCTGGCAATCGTCTGCCACACTGCAATACACTGTTGATTAAAATTAATAGATGTTTAGAGGTGTGACACATAGAAGGATTTACCGTTTTTCTTTATTTATAAGATTTTGCTTTTAATATTTCAGATTCCAGTGGAGGTGGAAGGGGTGGCATACGCGGAGGTGGGGGCGGGAGTTGTGATGGAAGTGAAAGAAGAATGGTCGATATTACACGAGACAAGCCAATTAAGGTTGCCGTTAGAGTGCAAGTTCCAGTCCGCGATCATCCTAAGGTATGGAGTATATATATAGATATCACATTTAAAAAAGTTATACTTCCAATATGTTTTTTATAAAGCTTTAGTTTCTCTCAAATTAAAATATATTTCGAATAGACATATTTTCAAGAAATTATCACACAAATAACTCTTTCTAAAATAATCTTAGTAATCTTCTTTAGTCATTTTAATAATCTCTTTCTAATAATAATAATATAGTTGACCTATGAGTAAGCATGTGAGTGTTGAGTAAATAACGAAGTTCTAATATATTAATTACAATTTCGAACATTCTATTCTCATATTGAATATACAGTATGGCCTCTACGGTTGCATGTCTAGCAAGCCGATTAGTTGTACAACTATCGAGATCCGTGTAACAAACGAAAACCAATGACGTGCTTGCTTTGAAGGAAAAGAAATAAACATTTAATGGCTGTCTACCCTAACGGCGCCAATCGGGCAACAGTTACCCCCACACGTAACAGACCTAATGTATCGAAGATAGCTAGGCGCACAACAATTGAGAGTACAACGACAGAGATACTGTACTTTTTATAGAAACCAGACGAACTGAAAGTTTGAAATTTATAAATTTCTTTTAATAATTGAACTAAGCAAACGGTATTTATAATTTAACAGATAGTATTTATTATTAAATCTTAACCGTACATAGTCTAAAAATAATTCATCGATCTTCAGCAAAGTTTACACTAAATAAAGCAATGTGATTTATTAATCCTATCTAAATTCTGTATGGTGAAGGCGTAACAACGTATATATTATAAAAATACAAAATAGCCTGCATTTGTATCTATTATAGCAAGTAACATCTCAATCTTATCTAGTCACTGAAATAGGTTTGTAATTCTTATGAAAATTTTATTGGTGTATATAAGAAAACGAAGGTTTTCTGTATGAATGTATCCAATAGAAGAAATTAACCTCATTCTCTCGTGAACGATTTTAATTGACTTCCCTGTCTAATGTTTTACATATTTAATCTTACTTATTCGTCAGTACTATTCCGCATAATTGTATAATATTATATACAATTATTATTAGACTTCATGGTTTCGACAAGTTATTCAACAAACTCTTTACTAATACAAAACGTGTTGTTACGACAAAAAATAATCTAACGTAAAATATTTGGAAGAAGTACAGTAATTCATATCTGAATGCATATTTGCTCATATAAAGATGATACTAAAAGTGACACATTTCCGAAGTCAAACATGTCTATGCAAAAAAAGGCCGATCATTTAATTATATCAGTCAATTTGAACTTTTTGAAGAAATTTCAAACTCTACATAGTTTAATGTTTTAATGAACCTTAATGAAAACTGCTATTAACATAATGGTCACTGTAATAGAGTGCGATGGCAGACACAGAAATTCCATGAATTTCCTGGTGAACACTGACAACGGAGCTTTAACTCAATTGAAATATTAGCAGAAGGTTAAGATCGTACGACGTAAGTTTGGTAATAGATCTTTTTCTGTGAAGATTTTTAATGCGATGATTTGTTTTACTGAACGTTGTTTACGTAAGCACGCACATACACAAATATAGAGTACAGGTTCTCCTTGTGAGCATGAAATTAGTTTGATGTTCAAATCTCGTTAATCCCTTGAAGAAACTCATAATAAATGTGAAAGTTACTAAAGTATGCAGATACTTCTTGAAGTAAGAGTGAAATCAGATCTAAACATTCCTAAAATCCACTTCGAAGATGTCAAAGTTTCTCAAAGCGAGTAAGATATAGGATCATACTTGTGGCACTGGTGAAATAATATGTACTATATATATGTCGTTGAAGAAACAAGAGTTGGCTACGGCTTTGAGATTAAATCGGGAGATAGCAGACTCCCTTGGAAGAATGAGTTAATTAAAATGGTAGTTGCTGGCTCAGCGTTTTCTTATACGGAGTTGATGCTCTTGTTGCTTCTGCTACCTTGTATCAGCGTCCTAGACGGATATGGAGAAATTAAAGTAATTGTATAAATGTACGAATAAGTGCATGAACAAGGTGTCAAGGTGTCAGAGGACCACTGTGCCAGGGTGTTAGCGGACCAATGTGCCAAGGTGGCAGGATACCACGGTGCTTGAAATCAGAATGGTAAGCTAGCCGGTCGCCACGGCGCCAGGGTCCTGGATGGGTCAATTTATCTTGGTTAACCTCGGAAACGTCAGGGTCAGAACTCGACAGTAATAGGCTTACCCGTTCCACCGAAACAAAATCAAATAGAACCCAATTACAATTCTACAAAAGGGCCTATTGTAATAACGAACGTTTGCAGATGCACATCGTTGCTATTCTGGTTGCTAGTTGCTACTGGTTGCAGTCACAATGACGTCAGCGAAACTACTGACAAAGTTTGTGCGTGTGCTACGGGTTGGAAGTACCCACCTTGGACTTGACTCTTAGCTCACGCGTAGACACTAGATTTGACCGTGCTTCGCGTAAACTATAGTATCTAGGGACTAGATAGCAGAAGGGGTTTCCCTTCTAAAGTTCCTGAAGTTGCTACAATACCTAGTAGACAAATTAATATATTACTAATTATTTCCGAACTTGACATTCGATATAGTATTCTTAGTTTCTGTCGTACTGGAACTAACATTAATTGTTCCTAGGTTCAACATACTGAACTATTTAGCTTAACTTAGAGAAAAATTTCACACTGCCTAGTTTTAGGTCTCGTTTTCTAAGCAGTGTTCATGTAAAAACGAACCAAACCCCTAGTTCTAGCCGTAAGGTGCACTACACTTACACACGTTTTATTCATTGTTTTATCGACCGAGGTATACTTATTTTGACTATCTCTGTCGACACTCACAGTTCCTTCATTACTTTCAGTCGTGAAGTACATTTCGGATTACTTTAATTACTTAATTACTATAAAACATAGAATTGTATAGTAACTTATTGGTAATTATTATGTATAATCATTCTGTTCACTGCTGTTAAATCTATTTGTCATATATAACCAATAGTAAGAGGGTTCGTTTGTTTGTTCGCCTGAAAACTTTGTTCCGTCTGAATTACGAATACATCGCGCCTAAATTATTGTTCGCTCCTCATTGGTCGAGAATAGACTTACGTACTAGTGGAGCGTCTTCGTTCAAATAACCACTTCACGCTTGACGCATAATATTTGGAATAAACATTCATCTTGTTAATTAATATTCGGGTCCATAAATAATGTTAACACTCTTTATATGTATAATCTTTAATGACCCACTGTAACAAAAGACTTACATTCTGTATAGAAGCTTCTAGAACATTAATATTCAATTGTTTACGTTACTTAACGATGATCAACGTTAAAAATAAACAGTTCGTTATAAGCCTTTGAAGAGTATGGACGTGTTATTATTTAATTAACTTTGCGCTATTAATTTACCGTGTTCAATAGTAGTACTCGAAGTCTAGCATATTAATTCGCGAGAATTAAGTTGTCCGATCTTACTGCAAGTCACCCGAAACGGTAGATAGGCGAAAGGCGCCGTGCCCCTTCTAGGTGAACTCATCGGCACAGTTGTCCATCAGGAATAGTTGTTAGCTCCGGCATCTCTAGAGAAGATTCCTAGACGCACTGGTTCTTCAAAGATCCTTATCGGAAGAAGAGTGATTGTATGAGATGCGAAGTCCGCGACTTATTAATTCAACTGAAGATTTACTTTCCTAACAACACTGATCTATTGGCACCATTTCTTCGTTCTTCAACCTAGTAACGGTCTCTAGGTTGTTCATAGTTGCATCGAGAACCCGGAGAAGGAAGAACTATTCTGACTAATTGTCATCAACCTTTCTTCGACCGTGGTCAACGTGGGTGTGGAGTGCCGCCACGTAACCCTTGATCCGACGTAACTGGAATTACCTTCGTGCAACTACTCTCGACGGAATTTTGGGAGAGAAGGTTTCTCCAATTCTAGTACCAACTGGGTGACTAGCTTTCAGAGGAGTTCCACTCGTTACACGTGACGTCGTACCTTTCATTATGAACGATTTTCTTTGCCAATATAATTACTCTCTATCTAAATTTTATTAAATGGTTATCAAGAGTGACTTCTTTAATTCTTGCACATTTTGTTACTTATTTATTAAGACACTCATAAAAATAGCAAGTCATATTCATCAGACGGACAAAGAATACATTTCTTAAGGGGAAATGGAACGACTCGACGAACTTCAAGTAGACGGTGCTGCCCCGCGTTGTGGCAACTCGTGGAAATACGTGCACGTTCGTATGACGTCACGCCTTAATGATGCTCAACAGATTGCTACGTTGAAATAAAAACATTCCCTGTACAATTTTGGCTATAGTATTCAAAATAAGCACCACTGGTGCACGTTGGGACTAGCCGTGCTACTACCAGCGCTCGCTATGGCGAGAGGCTGAAGTTTTAGGCGGGGCAAATCGGCCCGTTGACGTTTCCGCATGTTCGCACCCAAAAATCTCGAAATTCGCTATACGGCGGTAATTCCCAGCGCTGTGGTGTAAAGTTGAGATATGTAAAACTTTCCCTGCGTGCCCTTTTTTTCGATTTTCCTCGGTGGTACTGTGCAACAGTGTGATGAGTATTGGATAGCGAACGGCAAAGGTATTGTCGTGACGCCATGACAGATTCGTAGGCTGTCACTGCTGATATTCAGGTATGTTTTATATATTTTCAAAGCAATAATTCAAAAATTGGGCTCCGCAGGGAAAGTTATATTATCGGAAGGCTTCAATTTTGTGTCATCAATTTATTGATAGTGCTTTTTGTATAGAGATTTTTGAGTGCGAAGTTTCCTCGCTTCGAGCTCTCATACGTGTGACACACTCATACGTAGAAAATGCTGTTCCATTCCCCCTTAAATGGTATTATATACCAGCAATGTGTTTCTAATGTAGCTAGGGCATCGGGGCAAAAATAGAATGCCTTCACATATGCATTTCTTGCATTTTTAAAATGAGATGAATATAATTCAGCCAGTTCAATTAATATTTTTTTAAATTGAGAGAAAACTTTTTCAAGCCGTTTATTTAAATCATACGTAACATTTTTAATTACTATTTTTAAGTACAAATCAATATTAGTATCTCTTTTTTCTTATACAAATACATGTCGTAATTAGAGTGCCTGTCTTGTAAGAATCAAGAAACTCTGTGTTAGTCCATTTTTGATTTTTTAAACAATCTTCGGGTTACATAAAATAACTATTTCTTATTGTTACGAACACTGGATCTGTAAGATCAAGCAGTGAGTAGAATAAAGGGATGGTTCGTTGGTTCGGTCTACTGATATCAGCATCTCCACGTGTTACTACAAGTCAGGTAAATCTTTCGGTAGTTTCGGAATATCTATGGGAATCAATTTCCACGGTAGGTGTTGAATAGAATTATCTTGTTCACTAATATGATATTTTGTCGCGTCTAGATCGTTCTATCTCGTTGGTTCTAATTATTACCTTTGTGTATACGGTTTACTTAATTGTCTGAATAGTTTACATATTTGAATTTTTCTATCACTTCGGTTAGGCATAAGTCTGTACTTACTCAGATCGTGTATTCTTCGTGATATTTGAGTTCTTTGATATATGAGTAGATGACAATTGGAACGCCTGAGATGAATGAACAGTCAATCCAGATTTTGGTGATGCGTGAACTGTTGACCCAAGTTTTGATTTAGTAATAATGATTTGGTAGGATAAGGTAGAGGCCCTGATATGATTCTGTTCTATCGCTTGCAAATAGTAGGATGAATAGAGTAAATTGTGAATACTCTGATTTTTGGGTATCTTGGATAAGTATTAGAGGTTCTTGGTACATATGGTATGTGATATTTATTTTATCAATCACTAACGTCACACTCCGGATTCTGAACTCTATATTATATGATTCTGGTAATTAGGTAACCACTATATTCTTCAAAGTAATATTCAGGCATAATGCCCTCAAAACAATGTTCTCTGACCACGGTCAAAAAGCGAATTTCTGACTGCTTAACACGACTTCTCAATGACAACGACAACGACAACGACAACTGCTACTGCCCAATGACAACGACAACTACGACACCTACGACTGCGTCTTTTGATCCCCTTTTTATAATCATTAACGGCTCGATATAGACCCTCTTCCTCAGAATTCCGATTATATCGATTGACAACAGACCTTTAATCAATAATCAATATACCAAGTCGCACTTTGCCATCTGAGTCTTCTTGAATGTTATTCGAGAAGATTCCGTCTTATCCTTTTATTTGTATCTTCCATTGGTTCAACAATATAATTTGATACAATACTGAATATGGATCTTGTGTTATATAATTATGTTCTATATGTCGTTTTCGAATAATTATAGAATTGATTATACGAATATATAAAGTAACAGAAATATATGGTATAATTTATTTATATAAAATTGATAAATCTGTGTATTCGGGTCTACGAATGTAACGAGTGATTCATTTATGAATTCTAATTTATAACAAAGTTTCATTAGCTACGAGAGAGAGGAATGGTTTACAATATTCACAAATAACACTTTAAAATCGCAATTATAATTATTAAGATAAAAATACTTATACTATCGCTGCGCTGCTGCTCCACGATGCTCTCTAGATTGCAGACGATTGGACTCTCCTTTCGATTTATGATGTGAGCGCCTCCAAGATACCCAACGTGACGAGAGAATATGAGCGAATAATGTGGTCTCCAAATAGATAATTGTATTCTTAATTCGTTGGCCCAAAAGCCTGCCGCACAGAATTCGTAGACGGTGCTCTTCCTTAGATACGTGCCGACAGGCAAATGGGAAGAGCCCGGATATTCTTTTGCCACGTTAGGTATTTTGCGAGTGAGTGGGGGGCATGAGGGCGCTAGAGTTCGCAATTATACTTCGGCGCGCAAATATAAACTGTCACGTTACAATGGGTATGGGACGTAACATCATTATATATTTTATTACAATAAAGTAACGCACACCAAATTATTACATGAAGAACGTTCTCCGTTATTATTTTTTGTAAAACGGTCTGTTACCAACGCAAACTATTGATTATATACAGCATTCGTTTGTTCTGCTCTCTTGCTCTATCATTCAATTATCACTAGGGGTGAATAAATGATTTAGAAAATCAGGAAAAATGGGAGCCAGTTAATTCGAAAAAATATCGGTGAAGTACCGATACGGTAAAAGGAAAAAGCTATGAATCAACCCACGATAGGCCCTAGCCAGATTAGAGGACGAAAGAAGGAGCTGCCGTGTAGAGATAGGCAGAGGGATAATAAAGTCAATGTTATGGAAAGCTAGAGAGTAAAGGAAGCAGCGGAAGCAGCCACTGCGTTTCCGGTACGTGAGTAGTGAAATAAAAGGAATTTCCTCATTAAGTATATATTGGCAAATGATGTGAATGTGACAACAGGACTGTAGGGGGTCGGATCGCCTCGCGAATCCGTGGGTAATAAAGGAAATTAAGTCAAATTCCAACTGCTAATGGTAACGCTTACTACACCTCACCCTCCATGGTCCTGGCTAGTTCGGTAATGGCTCGAGAACATTAATATTAGTACAGTCCATTCGGGCGGAGCGCTGCCTTGTCGGGGATATGTCAGTGTGAAGAAACTGACGCAGTTGGTGGCCAATTCTGGATCATTCGTTAATAGGCAGTGATAGGTCATCACCTTGTCAAGGATGGACAAGTAATAACCCGAGTAGAAATTATAGTCGAGCGCTAGCTCAATTTGCCCAAAGTTTAGTCAGGCGCTGACCAGTAATACTGTCCAGTGGCTGGGTGGGAATGTTCCATTTTTGAGTTTTACGCCTGATCAGACCTTTGTTATACTTTTCCATATTCATGCCTTGTCACAAAAAAGCAGCCACCCATCCAAGTATTGGGTGCTGCTGAACTTAAATGATCATCGAATGTCCTCGGGTCCTTCTCTGCTGCATGTTCCCACACTGTAAAAAATTTTCTGTGCTAAATCGTGTGAGTGTGGACTTTTTGTCCGTGATGTCTATTATAGTGTCAATTTTAACATTATTTTCAGAGAGAAAATTACACTGCTTAAATTATTGAAATATCTGTCGGTGAAAAAAAGTCAAGGTCAATCCAGAGTATTAAATCGATATTCAAAAGTGTCAAATTAATGTGCGTTAGTGTAAAAATGCACCACGCTAGTGTCACTTAGCATGCAGCACTATTATTGCCGCTCCGGCAATCATCACTCTCGATTTACACTTAAATGAGTGTAGACATACACACACATCACTTCAGTGTTAATTTTAACACCGGAATTTTTACAGTTGTGACAGTATTCGTTTCCTCTATACATAATAAAATTAGACATGACCAAGTCTTACGTGTACTTGACTCTACCAAGTCTCTTGATTAGTTGATTAATGATTATATTGATTAATTAACACGTTCGCTGACAAGGTTATTTTGCGTGGCCGCCCCAACATCATCGCGAATTATTTTTACCATTCAAAAGAAAATTAGCAATGTCGGTCATCGATGACCGACGCGGCGTAAACGGAAAGTTTAGTAGTAACTACCGTCAATAATAACATCCCGAATAGTTACTGTTCCTCATTAACAGTAAGTACTATTGACAATGAATAGTTACTATTGAATCTTAATAGTAACTATTGAGAGATTCCAATTTTTTTCTATAAGGGAACATACATATGCCATAGTAACTCTGGCCAGGCATAGGTCAGAGATCCTGAAGTGGATCACGTAAAACAATTCGTGTTTCCAAACAATTCCGCCTAACCAGAATCCGGTGACTCGTACCAGTCTAGGCTCCGTGCAGTATATGAATATAATAAATACATCGCAGTTCATACCGAATGATGTGCCATCGCCTTTTTAAGGATGGGCAAGTGATAAGCGTTGATTCCACAAAATTGCGGTACTCGCTTGACGTACGGCCAACTGTCGATGGCCAAGGATGGGCAATCGCCTTATCAAAGATGGACAAGTTGTGCGGGGACGAATGCAATCAGTCGCGAATACGAGGTCATTCGTGGACGGCCAGTGATGGGAAATCGCCTTGTCAAGGAGGGACAAGTGCGAAAACGGTCTCCGGCGTCGGGGTGCTCGTCCGATGATGCGAAGAAATCGTCGGTACGGAGGAAGTGGATCGATTACCTCGGGATTATCAATAAATTTAAAAGAGGGTTACGCAAGTGAGTAACAAATTCGTTATCACAACATTCTATATTTTGTAAATTATATACTGTGATATAAATTTGAATATTTATTTTTACTTTCTATAATGCATTAGTAGACAAATATAACTAGAGCATCAAACTGTAATATGAAATTAACCCTTTGAGGCATATCCTCCTGAATTTCCTTATTCGGCATATCTGAGTCGCCGGCGACCCAGGCATCTTTAAATTATTATATCTCTGCACAGAATTGACGGTTTTGGAGGAATTTCTTTTTGATTTTCAAGTTCAAAGTCTCACGAATACAAATAAATTATTAGTTTTTTGTTTAAATAATTCCTCTAGTAGTTATTTTTGAAAAACGTAAAAAAATTAAAATCATTATTTTGTTTCAAAAAATCATAATTTTACTTAAAATACATACAAGAGAATTTAAAAGCAAGAAATTGAAAACTAGAGAACTTGTATTTTATGGAAAAAAAATTAGTTCATATTTCGATCTTTCAAAAAATATAATTATTTAGATGTATGAAATAGGGGTCAAAGTTATACATTAGGTAGTGCATTATTGTACAAAAATTTTTATTTTTATTACTAATTTTTAAAATTGTACATACATATTATACGCAAAAGTACATTAAATATGAAGAAAAAGTATTTCAAGAAAAAAACTTAAGTGGACACCTCAGATGGAGAAAATGAAAATCATTACTATAGAAAAAAAAAATCACGATTTGACATAACTGGGTCACCAGCGACTCAATTACCAACTTTGCACATGTCTCTCCCCGCAAGTTAAGCTTGGACGAAACTGCGCCTTGGTGAGTCAATAGAGGGGAACTCAAAGTTTTTTTGCGCACAGCACCGGTGAGCCCTCTATTCGTTTCTATAAAGATACAGCGCGAAATTTAAAAACTGGTATGCCTTAAAGGTTAAAAGAGAACTACAGAATATTTAAAGCACTTATAATACCTATTTTCAACAAGTGACATTGAAATAAATGTTCAATATATATCTGGTACAGTTCGCATTTCAAAAATAAATATTTGGAAAGACTCTTGATAACGCCCACAAAATAAGTCTTGCAATCCAGGTGGATTTCCTATGTATCTGTGCCACGACGTAGATATCTTAGTAAGTCGATAGTGGGTATTTGAAAAAGTAGAACGAGTGCCCTATAGATCGCTTCACCTCACCTAGAATACCTCACTTTAAGCTTGATTCATGAATCATGATATAAAGTACTTTAGTGATTCGATGCTTTTACAAACGACTGCAGGTGAATTTATAGTGTTGCATCAAAGAACACTTTGTATTGCTTAAGGAGGTTCCGTCGACGCATACTAGTCAATTGAAAGACTTTTAAGTATATTTATAAACAGGACACAGACACGGAATTTTTAATGTCACATAAATCCTATTAGAAATAAATAAGAATTACCAAATATATAGCATTATTTGATTAAATATAGTTTATAAATAAGCATCACTTCCATACGCTAATTTGACTCGGTTTTCTACGTGTATTGGTATACATGCGGACGAAATAGCTTTTTTATGTCGTAATTACTGTTCCAAACAGTCAGGAGTTCAGGAGGTGGCAAATAAGAAAAAAAAATAATATCAGTAACGAGTGTCTCAAATCAGTTTGCCAAATTCGATCTAGTTTTCAGAGTTTTGGAGCAAATTGTTCGATATTTAGGGTCGATTCCAATCATTTGCAATTACATAGTAGTGATAACTTGTATAGAAAGTCGAAACATTAAATTATAAAGGGGTCTGCCATGGCACCGTCGAGCTGCGTGGCATAAAACGTCTCGATATGACATACATAACTGGCATGAGCCGCATCATGCCGTGGAACTCCGGGGATACTGCCTCATCACGGGCAAAGGTTGGAAGTACGAAGAAGTACCTCAGTAATTACTCCCCAGGGTGCGCACGAAATGACAACTGCCTAATCGCTCACCTGCGGTCGAGGACTCTCTTGCGTTGCGGCGGAAAAACTTTTTTTAATCACTAAGAATTTCTGGAATATGGCGTGATACACCAATTACCAATGGCCATACGGGAAGCGGGAGCTCGAATAGGGGGTAGATACCCTAGTTGCTACCTGTGGGTCCTGGATCGTCCTCTTTCATCGTGGGACCTCCTTCAGCACTGGATGCGGAATTTGCTTATCGCTACCTAGTCGCGTTTTCTATCCTTTACCTCGATGTATCTCAGTCGTGTATATTTTATTTGATGTTATCTTTTTCTCTATTTTGTGAAGTAAGCTTTCTTTCTTCTACAACTGGTCGCGAATCTCTTGGACAATTAGTTTAACCCTACTACCTCCGTAGTGGGCTACCTTTTGTCTTTGCTGTTACCTCTGGCCTATCGGCGAATAATCGTCTATACGAAGAGAGCTGCCATGAGTGAATATCCTATTATTTGTGCTACCTCTTGGCGTATCACTCTTTCTTATGATGGTTTCCTTAATTTTGGCCCCGGCGAAGAACCGCGCATTCTCTACCTAATTTCTGTAATTTCATAATTTGTTTTCTCTCTTTTGTACACGCGTTAATTTTAAGCTACCTCACGTGGGTAAAAGAACTATTTGCGGCTACCTAAGGTCCAAGGATTTTACACGCGTGAGCAGCTACTTCAGAATTCACTACCGTGGATTACTGCACGCAAAAAATAACTATTTTCGGCTACCTATAGTCCTCTGGCTTTTACATGTCGTGTAGAAATTTTCTCTGGGCGTTAACCGGCGCCAAAATATTTTGCCACATTATTATCTAGGCCCAAGTTCAGTAGCCCATATTGGGCCCATATCAAAATGTCACGCTTATTTGTCTTGGGCTCATATAGGCTACCAATTATGGGCCCATATTAATTGCCTTACATGGACCCATATAGGTCGTTCACATTCTGCCAATATTGACTATCCAGTTTTTACCCATCTTCTTTCCACACTGGCCCCTGTTTTGCCAATTCAATTCCTACATTTATTTTGTAGAAATAAGTAAATCAATAAATAATAAAAGCAGTATAATTATTAATTATTTTATTTCATCTTGTTTATCTTATTCAATCTATAATCAAATGTTTTTTTTAGATTTTATGATAACTATTTAGGTTATAAAGGAACAACTTAAAGTTGCTCCACAGGAGAAGACGTGACGCAATTCTTATTGCACCTTCTCCATATGTTTCTGTAAATAAATGAATAATTTAAGTCAAGTCTAGTTATTAAGAATTCTATGTAAAAATCTTCAAAATCTATTCTTAGCACAGATCCAAATAATCATAAATTATGTCAAAATGGCAAATAATATACAACTTCTTTATAGCATATTTACATTTTATTAATAATCAATCGTCTGATGTTGCTGCATATGATTTGCGTAACTTTCTACAGCCGTCCCAATCCTTAGAATTAGTTAGACAAGTAGACAATGTCTGGTAGAAACATTTTTCTGTTATTGGCCCGCGTTCTAACTCGTGGACGCGAATAATAAAGTCTGAAATTTATTTTTAAAGAAATGCAATATTATTTGAGAGAATAAGGGATATTAAAATTATATTCAAGCCGTAAAAAATTGTGCACACATACCAAAAAGAAGGTTGTAGAAGGCAGTTCCCTTTAATTCTAATTAATTATTTGATTGCTTGATTGCAGTGCACTTCATAGCAAGTTTTCTATCAAACAAATTTTTTATAACTGCTGTGACCGTAGATTTTACTGCAGAATCAAGTAAGTGTTCCATTGCAGCCTTCTGTAATTGTGACCATCGAGATTACGCGATAGCGATAGAGATATCAAAACCAAGGTCAATAAACTTACAAAGACTTTTATAAAATCTTCATCATTTTTGAGGCGTTCCTTGAATAAGTTGAATTGATTTACTATTTCTAGCTTAGTAAAATTATATTTTTCCATAAAGCTCATAATCGACATTTTATTAATTTTGGTATTCATTGCCCGTTCGACAGAATTGCGTAATGAATGGACTTCCTCCGACAGGGAAGTGAGTTCCAGCGTTAGTTTCTTTAAGGGGGAATGGAACAGCATTTTCTATGTGTGAGTGTGTCACACGTACGAGGGCTCGAACGAGGAAACTTCGCACCCAAAAATCTCTATACAAAAAGCACTATCTATAAATTGATGACACAAAATTGAAGCCTTCCGATAATATAACTTTCCCTGTGGAGCCCAATTTTTTAATTATTGCTTTGAAAATATATAAAACATACCTGAATATTAGCAGTGACAGCCTACGAATCTGTCATGGCGTCACGACAATACCTTTGCCGTGCGCTATCCAATATTCATCACACTGTTGCACAGTACCACCGAGGAAAATCGAAAAAAGGGGCATGCAGGGAAAGTTTTACATTTCTCAACTTTACACCACAGCACTGGGAATTACCGCCGTATAGCGAATTTCGAGATTTTTGGGTGCGAACATGCGGAG
>JARQST010000325.1:0-21731 GCA_030142225.1 Pachycephus smyrnensis | reverse complement strand
CCCCCTTGAAGTGAAAACACTTAATTGACCATAACTTCCGAACGCGTCGGCCGATCTGGTCTAGTTTTTGCGTGCTACCATCTTTAACGATATTGCAGATTCTCGCAAAATTATTGTTCTCAAAGACGGTCCCGTGATGGAGATCTCGAAACATCGCGAGTTAACGACGTTAACGATGATAACGAAGTTTGCTTTTCGCTAGACCTTCTCAAAACTCCTTGTACATGTAAGCAACCTTCATTTATTTGTTGCTCACACTGCGAAAATACCTTTTGCTTTGAATGCTTCTATGATAAGTATCATTCAGGTTCTTGTAAATAATACAAAAAAAATAGGATTGTGAAAAAATATAAATAAAAATACAATTTCTGTTCTTCTTGACTTCATTATTCTCCCATACACAATATTTGATGTATTATACCGCCTATAAATATTTTACAGCAATAGATTTTACGAAAAAGTTCAGTTAAAAATTTTAGTGCTTTCGTTATAATTCTTACGATTATGATATTAACGTAATTAATAATAAAGGTTCGAACACGGAACCTTTGGTTTACCAAGCTGGCCCGCTACCACCTCGGCCACCGGGCCATTTGGCAATGGAGAAAACTCTTATGCGTATCAAGCTGCTACACAAACTTTGAACCGCTTTTTCTCGGAACTGGCGGCCTATGGGGTCTTATGACTTAAGCATGGTATGAGTTTCGGGTACTACTACTTCCACACGAAACCCCATCCCGAACTTCATTTCCCAAACCATGCACACTCCTTGTAAGAAACATTGTACTTCTATCCTTCATAGTAGGTCCACCTTTTTCAATTTCAAAATTTTGACGTCAGAATCACAATTAGTTTTTATAAAAAACTACAAATTTTCATAAAAATTTGTATTTTTGTCTACCATGTGGGATGTACCATTTCGGAATTTCCAATTTTAACCCCAAATTTATATTCAACGACCCAAAAAACTCCCTAGTACCGAGTTTTATAGAAATCCTCTAATTTATTCAATTTTTCGAAATTTTTGATCGCCATGTTGGATCCGCCATTTTGAATTCTGAAATTTTTTCTTCAGAATCGTAATCAGCGACCTTGAAAACTATAAAATACATTTTTACATGGAAACTCATCCGCTAGAACGTCCTGCACATTTTTGGCCCACTTTTGTGATTTTCGTCTCCACAGCGAAGGGGTTAAGGCACACTTAGCAGTTGCCACTTTTAACACTAGGTTTACGGGACCCGTCAATTTGACGTACGTAGAGATAGGTATATAAAAAACGTCCGTAAACCTAGTGTTAAATAAAACATTGAAATATATGCAATATCGTAATAATAAGATATGCATTATCATAATGATACGTTCAAAAAGTTATTCAAAAAATATTAACAAAAGAAAAAATGGTTGCTTGTGATTGGTTTACACCTACTTCCTCAGAAGCGGGGTTCGAACACGCGATGACTGGGATGCTCGAAGTGAGGAGTGTGATAACACTACCCACTGAGACACCAGCACAGTTTCTAAGTATTTTTTCAGTTTAACATTATAAACAGCAATAGTTCTATATATAAAAACTGTTTGTTGAATTTAAAAGAAAAATGATTTAATAAGAATCAGAATCTTTTAACAGTCTCGTTAGACATATATTGAAAATTCTTTTAACTGTGAACTGTTAATACGTTTTACAGCTATTCAATGAGAGGTGTATCAATTTACTGTTCACATAAGCATATATTTCATGTACAGTAGCTATTACATTCAGTTTAGCAAAATTTACAAAATAATGGTACCGTCATTTCTTTGTAATATTTACTTCTTCAAAAGTAATAGTAACCTAAAAACTGTTATTTTTTGCTATCCCCATTTTTTCCGTGTACTTTTAAGATAAGTTTGTTTGGGGGTAATCCATTTGGTGTTAACTAATGGTACTATATTTTGTATTTCTTTTCCTTCGTCAAAATCCGAAATCATGAAATATTCGTGTATCACTCCCCAGTGGATTGACCAATTTATTTATTTTTTTTTTGTATAGGGCAGGAGCAACATATCGGCACGAGAGCACCGCCAAGAGAAATAATATTAGAGAATTCATCAATGCCTCCTCAGCCAGGCATGGTGAGGGTTCAGGTTTGTTCTTTTGTTTCTTTTTTACAATTTTTTTTTCACTATATTATTTACACGCATTGAAAAATATATAAGGTGTAATGCAATTCATAAAACCTGAGTATATCATGCATTTCTATATTAGAAAATGTAAATGATAAATAGTAAAAAAAAATTATATTATTGGTATTCGCCGCATTAACCGTGCAATAGGTACATTCATTTTTAGAGAAAAATATTTCTCCAAGCTTTGAACAGGTTCCATTTTTTTTTTAAGACGTTAAGCATGATGGAAAGGATATCATATTATACATTTATTTTATATATATCCTAGATTCGCATAAAATTCGCGAAGAATAACGCTCGGACATTATCATATAAGCTCGAATATTATACATAAAATATATAAATAAATAGCGGGGCAAATAGGTTTACCGTGAGGCACGACCACTTCAACCATGCGGTCACATCTTATGAATTCGCCGTTACAAAAAAGTTTATTAATTCCGCGGACGTGAACTTTTAAACTGGGAGTGATCGACATTTATAAGTGTTACTGATCTATTCCCAATCTCTTGATTTTTCCTGTAAATTTCAATCCGATTGGTTAAGCGGTTCACTGCAAATTCTGAATACAGACGTACGGCACTAAATTTTCGGATTTTTCCACATGCGCGGTCTTAAAACCGGAAGTGCTAAACATCTGCAAATGCTACTATATCATCTACATCCGGAACGGTTGCACGACACTTCACCTAACGACACTTTGCTAGGCGACACTTCACCTAATAACATTTCACCAGAGCGACATTTCGCTAGTGTGACAATTCGTCAGTGCAACATTTCACCAGAGCGACATTTCGCCAGTACATGATAAAATGCTCCAATAAATATATTATAAATTGTTTTGACATAATAGCCTATCTCGGTTTATAATCCAGAGTCACGGTGGGGACGTGTCGGTCGTCCGCCCGCTCTGCCCTGTATCGGATATATATCAAGTAGCAAAGAAAGAGCGGAAAGCGAATGATCAATTAATAGTAAGAAAATGTAAATAATGCTAATCCAATATCAGTCCAGTATTGATCCACCACATAACATCGTGCGATAAAATATCCGCAAAAAACAAAAAAATTCGCGACATAATATTCTAAACCTAATTGACTGAGTACGGTCGGACAGTGACGATTTTATTTAACTAAACAACACTGATACGCAATTTGGAATTCCGCCCTAACTTAACCTAACCTAACCATTTCTAAGCTCATCACAAACAGTTGACTGAGTGCGGACTGACAATTTTATTTAACTAAACACACCTGGTGTGAGACGTGGAATTCCATCCTAACCTAAATCAAACATCCTTTTGACCAAATATCCTTTCGATTAAACGTACGTCGGTCAAATGTCTCGGCTTTCAGGAGAGAAAAAAATCAATCGTTTCTAGATAAATTCTGGCGAAAGAAAAACACACTTTGACGAAATATCCATTCCACAAAAAGTCTCACGACGATATGTGGGTCTTAGAACAAAACGGATTCGACGACAAATCCGGATATTGATCATTCATCAGGAAAAGAAAGCTCCGTGATTTTTTGCTGGTAACTTGTATTTTTTAAACAGATTTTCTGTCTCTTTTTTTGTGGTGCACTGGCGAAATGTCGCCATGGCGAAATATCACCCTGGCGAGATGCCGTCGTGGTGAAATGTCGCACTGATGAAATATCGCTCTGGCGAAATGTCGCACTGGTGAAATGTCATTCTGGCGAAATGCCATTCTGGCGAAATGTCATTAGGTGAAGTGTCGCCTGGCGAAGTGTTATTATGCGAAGTGTCCGGTTACCCATACGGAAGACGAATGTGCGCACGCGGGCACACACCTTTTCTGCAATGGCGAACGCAAAAGACGCTCTCGCGTGCTCCATGAATATTCCATACGGGAATGCCAAAAAATGGAATTGACAGTCTATGCGCATTCTGAATAGTATGAAAACAAAATTTTAGCCAGAAGCAGAGAAACTTCCAACAGATTACACAATAATACTTGTTCGTCTGTTCTTTTTTCGCTGTCTTGACAACTCCTTCGTATATTATTTCAAAAATTTGTATCGTTTTCATTAGTTAACTAATTTTCTCAGAAACTGTTTGCGAGAAACAACCGCGTTGTTTAGTAGATTGTAGAAAATTATAGTTTACATGTAATTTAAATTCCGTACCTTCACGCACCACTGTCAGCGGGGTGGTACCGCCAGCCTCCATCTTTAAGGTGCGGATTTGGGGAGGAAAGGACGAGAGAAATTAGTGGACTGACAGTGGAGGCATGAGGCCCCTTTGAGATAAAATCCGACGTCGAAGAAGGGACCAACGCCTGAGACTCATTATCGGTAGCTCAATAAGTCTAACCTGCCACGCAAAAGACGTCGGAAGGGGGGATTGTTTTGGTTAGGCCCTTTGGCCGGTGGTAAGGAATGATTCTGGAGAATCGTTTCCCTCTCTCTCTCTATATCACAATTTGTTGCATCCGGGCTGTGCTAGTATAATTTGGTACGTATAGTGTTGTTTGTCATCCATTAAAGATGTTCACTAAAAACAAAAATCATTAGGTGGAAGCCTAGATTTTTGTATCTATAATAACTATCTTGAAAATTCGGAAGTATCAAGGGTCCTTTCCGACCATCTAATCGAGTAATTAGTTTGTAAAATTTCAAAATTTTTTCATTGAACCTTATAGAAAAAACCTGCTCTTACCTTCTTTTATTAAGAATTCACTATATTCCTCGTTAGATAGAGTATAAAAACTATATATAATAAATGCATGAAAGTTTAACCAATTCAAACCTTGCAAAAAATAAAAATGTATCCGATTTATTGGAAAAGATAATCAAGAGACTCAGTCGAGTCTCGCGCCAAGTACAGGCAACCGGCTGTACAGGGCACGGCCCGCCGAGTCTCTTTACCCGAGTCAACTTTTGTACCTGTGTTTGGAATCAAATATTTTATAAACTGCTATGTATGAGAAAAAGTTATTGATACATTCATTATAGGAATCAAGGGTCCTGAATCGATTACCACCAAAATCAAAGAGATTGGTGTATGAGATCAGGTCGTATTGAGAGGGCGAGCGAGATCATTTTATTTCAGTTCCATCGTCGTCGTCTTCGTCTTCGTCTTCTTCTTCTTCGTCTTCTTCTTCCTCCTCCCCCCCCCCCTCCTCCCTCCTCCCTCCTTCTTCGCACTTCCATTTACTTTTTGACACAACAGATGGCGCTAACTGCTTTGCTCTCTTAATTTTTTTACACGACGGATGGCGCTGCCGATTCACCAATACACAACACAATCAAACACATTTTGTCCATCAACGTTCCGTTCACACTGAATTTTCAGATAATATAAGGCTGCCTTCACAACAGTATAAAATTATTAAGTCTTTAGCCCGCACGAAAAGTAGAACCGCCATTGGTGTGCAGCGCGCGTATGTGTGTGCTTCGACGTAGATCCCCGTATTTTAGGTGTCGGACGTGGAGACCCTGTCCAGGTGTTTCTCTCCGTAGTTTCTTGTGACTAGGTAACGGATGTGGAGGTTCAGGGTGTCCAGGTCTTCCTCTTCATAGTCTTACATCTAGGTGTCGGACGTAGATGTCCAGGGTGTCTCGCTGTTCTTCTCCGTAGTTCCTTGTGTCTAGGTAATGGACGTGAAGTTCTAGGGTGTCCTGCTGTTCCTTCACATAGTTTCTTGCATCTAGTGTGGTGAGCGAGTGAAGCGAGCGCGTCCGACATAATAATTTTGTAACACTGTGACGTGTAGATGTTTCAAAGATTTTTCATAGAAAATTAACCGCTCAGTGTTCAGTGTTATACCCCGCAAAAACACCTCTGTGTAAAAAACCTCGCCAAGTACAGGATTGCTGTGAATTCCCCTCCTTAACAAACACTATTTATATCTTAGGTTGTGGTTTTACATACAAAAAGTATTGAAATCATATCACAATGCCAAGCACATAAGTCACTAGATATCTGCTTATCATATGATCTGGCACTAGCTCATTATTTTAATTATGTTTGCAGAATTTCCTGTAACGTCTTCATTACTCTTTTGTTATTACTGCTATTCATATTTAAGTATGATTTAATTGTCATTTAATCATTTATAAAACGTTAAGTGATTCCTTATCGAGTACTACTTAGCGGGTCCGTGTAAAAAATTTCACAATACTGACATTGACCAGACTAATAGTATTTTAAAATGTTTGTTTGTTATTGGGTTTTTACGCTTGGAACCAGCCATCTCACAATGTCCTAACTCTTCACTTCTTCAAGTTGCGCTTGCACCAATATTGACTAAGTGGGGTTATAGAAAGTGGGGGTAGAACGAAGGAGAGTATAAAGAAAGTGGGAATCAAGAAACTCGGCCGAGTCTCGAGCCAACTATAGGTAGCCGGCGGTAGAGATTGTGAAATTTTACGGAGGGGGAAACCTACCCTAAAGAGTGTATTCACACTATGCCGAATTGAGAATGAGCATTGTAAACACTGATAGACGCTATGTCCCTGTACTATTTATTTACAATGATTGCCTTAGTATGATTACGGCCTAAAGCAAATGCGAATGCTTTATTTTAAAGGTTAACTCTAGTTTGAGTGGAAAATTGGCATAATAAAGATAACTTCAGTATAAGTGAGGCACGGACCTGCCAAGTAGTACTCGATAAGGAATCACTGAACTTTTTATAAATTATTGAATGACAATTAAATTATAATCAAATATAAACAGCAGTAATAACACAAAAGAGTAGTGACGACGTTACAGGAAATTTTTAAAATACAATTAAAATGATGAGCTAGTGCCAAATCATATAATAAGCAAATATATAGTGACCTATGTACTTGGCATTATAATATGATTTTAATACTTTTTGTATGTCAAACAATAATGTAAGATATAAATATCAGTGTTGTTTTAAGGAGGGGAATTCACAGCAATCCTGTACTTGGCGAACTTTTTTACACGAAAGTGTTTTTTGGGAGATGGGAATTACAGGCTTATTACAAGCTGCAAGAATACGTAAGAATCAAATTTTGAGCCTCTATCTCTTAGTAGCAATCGTATGTTTTCAAAAACTGGGGCTAAGTAAAGTATTTTCAGGCCCCCTTTTCTTATGAAATCTAGTTACATGGAAAAAGTAATTAGACAAGAATTACGAGCTAATTACGAGCTTCAAGAGTATGTAACAACTAACCGTTGAACCGCACCCCTTTTGCAGTTTTTTTGTTTAGGACGTACGCAATACCTCAAACCATAAGTCCATTTCAAATTGAGATATTCGAATCAGTCAATGTGAATGGTGTACGAACTAATTTCAAACTTAAGATAAAAGTAAAGAAAATAGGAAATAATTAGAACATCTTTTACAACGTTTACAGATCAATCAATTAATAGACTTGAAGATATGTGTCTGTTCAAAATTGCTAGATGTAAATTGAACAACGTCCTAGATTAACACCCACCTGTAGTTCTTAAAAAGCAAGGAACCATTGTCTTATGTCCATCGTAATTTTCATTGCAAATCTTTCAATTTTATTGTGTGAAGAATTATTAGGTAAAACAAAAAGCATGCTGTAATTATGGATTCATATTATCTCAAGAAATATTTAATCTTAAAAAGCCAACATACGATAACAATATTATAAAAACTCAAATGGACTTGAAGATCTATGTATTTATGACATAAGATATATCTAACAACTATAGTATATCATTATTTGTACGTTTGCAATAAATGAGTTTTGAAGTTTTCTATCTTCGTTTCGTATGTCGTCGTATTGAATCCATGTTTTATTTTTTCTTAAAGCGATTGCTGTGAAATGTCCAATATTAGGACTGTCGTTTCCAGTCCGTACTCCGAAAGATGGTACGAAATGTACTAAACCCCGGAGTTTGCAAGCTCCTCACATGAACGAAAGTTTAAGACAAAGTGGAATGTCTGTAAGTGTTGTCTCTAATTTAACAGTCACATCATCGTATATCTCGCATGTTATAAAGCTTCCTAATAATAAAAAAGGGATATCACAAACAGTTAAATTGTAGCTAAACCAAAACCAGAAATAACGTTATCACGGTATGCTAGTCCAATCTATTAATGTAATTAGAACTGCATAATCTTAAGTATATTCAATTCCATCTGAGATTTATCAGCAGATTTATTATATAGTCCATCCAGGAGTAAAATGTATTTTCAAGGGGCCATCTTTCCATGCTTTTTAATGTAAAAAAGGTCCCTGGGAATCAAATTTTACTCTTGAATAAACTATAGTTTATTATTACTGCAGTTGCACATCATAAATTTCAATCTTACCAATTTTTTTATATAGACGTGGTTTCTTCTGCATCGCAATTATTTCGAGAGCTTTCTTTTGGTCCTTTTATTAGAAAAGAGTCTTCCACGAATTATGAAAAATCTGCTTGCAGTACACGTTCCTTTTTTACTTGTATTGTTGGAAAGCTTTTAACCCATTTAGAGCATCCCTTGTTACATGCTGATGTTTCTTTGAAGCTAGCATGCTCAAAAAGTAACTTCAAACATAAATATCCTACTGAGGCTGACTGGAGGCAGCCCTATTGAACGCGGTGCTCGGTTTTATAATGAGGGGAAGTTAGAATAGGATAGATAGAAAAACGAAACGTAAGGAACGGAAGGTGGGTGAGTGGGGATCGGCTGACCGGTCACTTGTCATCGAAGAGTTCTTTGAATCTCCGAGCAAGCTGCTCGGGAGTTCGCTTCGACCCTTTTTTCCTCCTATGTCGTGGGGAAAGCTAGATGGTTACCCCCTCATGTTGGAAATTGCGGGAGCGTCGGTGAGACCGGTGCTGGTCCCAGATGACTGCGACCCGACATCCACGGAGTCCCGGCTTCGTGTTCCCGAGGAGGGGTAATACAACCGCCCTTTACTAGAGTTCCCGTAGGAAGAGGTACGCTAACAAAAGATATTAGAAGCTAGATCATCAGTCGTCGCTCGCGAGGTAAGAGGATAGCTGCAATCGGTGACTTGAACTACCAGAGGTAGCAGAGTAGCTACGATCAGTAACGAGAGGTAATGTAGGTGTAGTATCTGATTCCGTTTCCAGAACTCAGAGAGCGAAGCTGGAGAATCTACGAAGGATATACGATTTTTGGGGTTTTTCGTCTGGTGAGAAGCCCTTAGGGTTATGCGCTACCCCCGCAGCAAATTGGCTGAGCCACGGGCTCGAGGCGTATGCTGCGTGTCGCTCGGCGTTCGGGGCGTCTCGCACCGCGCCGTCGTATCTTGTGCTTGTTGGGCAAAGGCTGTTAAGGGATTTTCACCCATACTGTGTGCGTACAACAAGGTCTCACAGTTAACCCCTTAGCTGTCAAGCGAAAAAACTTTTCGTACCAAAAATGTGTTGAAAAATTTTCAAAACTGCATGAAGATTTCAGTATGAAGGTTTTTGAGATCGCTGAATACGAATCCGATATCAGATTATCAAGATGAAGAATAACGGGTGTAATATGATACATAAAAATCCTATAAAAATAGTTGTATGTATAAATATAGGCTAAACGCTCGGTGCAATTTCACTCTCCACGCTAAGGTGTGCTCCTCTCCTTACTTTCCCATCATTTATGATTGGCTCCGTAATTGGATTTTCGACAGGTGTGGTTGCCACAGATATGTAGCCAAAAGGTATGGATTTGTAGCAGTACTTACAAATAGTATAATAGTCAGAAGTCTTTTTTTCCGAATTTTGGTGTGCCATATTGGATTCGCCATTTTGAATTTTAAAAATCTGATTTCAGATTCGGATTCAGCGACCTCAAAAACCTTAAGATACCCAACCACAATCAAGTCGTAATAGTATAAACATGTTTTTTTCAAGATGCCCACATATGTGTCATGAAGCAAAAGAGGCACGAGTTTTTTCCGCCCATTTATGTGTAACTGACAGCGAAGGGGTTAGGTTCAAGAATCAGGAAACAGTTATGTGGTGTGATTTTAGCTTCAAATATTCTTGATAATATTTTCTCTCGCAACTAATATGAATTTTGCGAAAGTCCTTTCTCTGAAACATCAGTCAGTATTTTAAAGAAAAGATCTTTGTTCGATATTTTCTTTAAAATCTCGGCAAAACTAGCACTATCGAAAGTAGCTGATAAAAATATTTTAAAAAGTCGAAATCACAAATTTGCGTTATTGTTAATACTTTTCCTTCCACATTAACAGCTTTTAGATCTAGACAACTACCATTTTTTTAAATTAGGACTTTTGATATTTGTCGTGAATGATAAAATCGTTTTCTGTATACCTTGCCTGAAGATAACGAGATTTTTTTCGGACTAACAGAAAGACCTCCAATTTTTAGTTTCTCTACAATCTGAAATCTGTTTCAAGAATTTTGTAGGAAATCTGTTACATGCGACGCATACTCGGCATTCTCCATTTCCTATTTCCACGTCATTAACCAATGTGGAACGCGTTTCTGTAGCGTGTATAAATTCGCCACAAGCTCTACATGTAGGTCAATCTGTTAGTGGATTATGTCTTGCACACTTTATATATTATTGTCAGACATGGTTTCAATAGATATATTAACTTTATTATGCTCTTTCTGCAAACCTGAGTTTACCAATGATTGAAGCTAATTACCGGAAAATCTGCTTCTACAGTTGCACTTGAAGCAGGTACCCGTTCTCAGCCAAATTTGTTACGACAAACACAGGACCATAGAGGGTACCAGTTGATGTCGCGAAGTAAGTGATCAACAAGTTTTGGCAAAGAATGAGCATTGTCGCGGTTACCTGCGTCGATCAATTTCATCTTGAGTTCGCGATCAATTCCCATTGCCCAATGGCACCATATATTATTTCTTTCGATAGTTTCTTCCTCTTCAGGCTAAAAACTAGAATCATGCTCGGACTGTTCAACAATGTGGAATTCTTCTGTCAATATTTGTTTCAATGCTTTTTTTTATTTCGCAAATTGTAGAACTTCCATCGGAACGTGTACCTTCAGTCTCACTTCTCGCCACACAAATTATAGCTGACAATATTTCTTCTGCTGTTTTTTTCATTTTGTGCAAATATAAGTTCTCCAATAGATGCCATTAAACATTATTTTACACGAGGATTTGTGGGCGATAAAAAATGAGCATATCGTTTAAAGAAATGAGCTACGTCGATTTATATGTAACAATCATCAATATTGTCCCAAAATTTGTTCGCATATTCGTCGATCGTCTTGCAATGCGTAAACGCTCTGACGGCAGCAGTTAGAAGTGCCCTTGAAGAGTCAAATGTTATTTCTTTAGGTAATGGTACCCCACTCTCCATGTCCATTCCATAAGTTAGTATAGGACAGAGTTTATATTATAGTTTGGGATTCACTTAGCATTTGTGCAATGGCCATCTTTGGATCTTTTTCCATATTTGTAACATATTCGTATAAGAAAATATATTTGAAACGAGAATTCGTATACCGAATAATTTTCTTTGCAACACCACCCGTAGCTTCTATTGCTACATATGCATTGTTTAAAGATGCAAACTGTCTATATGTATTAATCTGGTGACTTGTCCAATAATGAACATGAAATAGGTTTAGTGCAAGGTTGCGTACGATATTATTCAACGTCCTTTCTTGTGCGATTGCCAATGCAGTGACAGGATTTTCATGTAGACAGTGCGATTTTTTGTATTCGTACTTCGCTGTATGCAAAACCTCACCTTTATAAAGATGAGGTAGCTCAGGATCACCTATTTCCATTAGCGCATTTGCCCTAGTGGCTCTGAATGTTTCGGCTATTTCATTTTTTTTTCACAGAGCACTTGTCCTATTACAACACGTTCTGGTTTTCTCAAATAACGGTTCCCACATTTATCCGATCCTTTTGATAAGTAACATGTCATTACATTGTATTCCTTTTTTATGTCAGCCTGTCGATTGACCGTTTTAATACTGATTCACAGTTACACTTTCCTACTACATGCAAGGAATGACCTTAAATGTTGTCTCTTTTAAAATTTGTTACGACATTGGATTTGTACTTTCTATTCACTTTGTACTTTGGATTTGTTTCACAATTTTTGTGTAAGCAAAAGTTGCTGCTTTCCCAGACCCAGTACCACCATATATTCTCTGACGTGAGACTTCGGTTTTCGTTTATGATGTCCCTCGAATTTTTTTTTATATCAACTTTCGTTTGTAATTGATCGGTTTCATTCAGTATCGATGAATCAAGTTGAGAAGTGTCACTACTTTTTTCCGTACAGCATAAAGTATTATTCTGTTTTTCAGAATCTTCATTTCTCAGTATCAGATTTCTAAAGCCATATCGATTGTTTAAAATCATCGTGTATATAGCGTTTTAATTTATGATATTATTTATAGCATTCTTTATTTTTGTCCAGATTTTATGATTTATCGATACAAGCTTGTTGCCTGTAGTCACAATCTCAGATTTATATGGCATAGTAACTGACACAACATAATCTGGATCATGTGTGAAGGGTCTTCTTTGCTTAACACTCATTGTCTACATTCCTGATACAACTGATATTTAACTGCACATTTAATGTGTATTTTTAAATCACGATGTTCCGTAGGTTCTAGTTGCTTCTGACACTTCGATCTTCGTGCGCAAACCTCCTCTACCAGTGTTGTGCATAGGGCCCAGCAATGTTTTCAGTCACGTTTTCGAAAGTAGACGCTGAACCAATAGTAAAATGGCCCACCGGAATTTACATTGTTCTATTGGTCGAACGCGTTTGAAAATGCATTCTATTTGGTAAGTGTAACCCAGTCAGGACTTACATTATACTTTTGCTGCAGCGCATGCGCAAAGCCCGTCAACCCGTGTCTTGATCAATTAAAATATGTCAATTCAAAATGAATGTATGACTTGAAATTTGTGCACGTCTTCAGCAATAAAACTGCAAAAGGGTTGCCGTTCAAAAATTGGTTGTTACGTATTCTTGAAGATCGTAATTCATATCTAATTACTTTTTCCATGTAACTAAATTTCATAAGAGAAGGGGGCCTAAAAACACTTTATCTAGCCCTGTTTTTTGAAAACATACGATTGGTACCAAAAGATAGGGGCTCAAAATTTGATTCTTACGTATTCTTGTAGCATGTAATGACCTATATGTTAGAGCTAATGATCGCATTTCCTATATATTAGGGTGAATTATTCAAAGTGGCGGATGCGTTTTTATATATAGTTTTGAAACTAGTCGGCGCGCTGCACCGGCACTGTGCGTATATCTCTGCAGACTAAGTTTACATCACGTTGTGTAACGTTGCATTTGCGTTTAGTAAGGAAACGTTAACGGTTGACTCAGGTAGCAAGTGACGTAGACGAACGAATTTTTATACGTTTCGGCACACTTCTCGGTTGAAGTACATGGGATACTTAGCGCAACCTAAAAAAGCCTTGGGCTCAGCCGCCTTTCCACTTCGAACGTTGCAGCGTTGGGTAAAAACTATTAAGGAAGGACGAACCTCAGTTGAAAAGACTCTAGGTGGAGCTCACAATCAACACCCGGAAAAACAAAACATAATTGATGAATTAAATTCTTTTCTCCAGGAAAAAAGAGCATGGTCCACTCGCAATATGTCCCTAATATTAGGCATTTCCCAGATTACTGTGCATCGAATACTCGTTCAAAATCTGGAATTGTCGAAAAGGGTAGGAAAATTTGTTACCTCATGAATTTTCTAAAGATCAATTAGAATATCGAATTTTGGCTTGCAAACTTAATTTAATCAACATCCAAACCGTTTTTAACACACATTGGCCACTGATGAAACTTGGCTATCTTTGTACCATCCGCTACCTGAGGATCAACAACGGTTTTGGCTTAGAAACGACAAGAATGCTCCAACCGTATCTGCAGCATAATTGAGGGGGAGGAAAAGAATGTTAATACTAGCTATGGACATAAACGGAATTACCTTTCAGAAGTTATACCCAGAAGGTGAAACTATAAATGGAGAACGGTATCCCCAATTTTTACAAGAGGAACTTCCTAAGGGGCGATCTGGTAAGAGGTGTCCATGACAATGCTAGATCTCACAAATGTCGCGTTATCCGTCACTGGCTGAATGACAACTCCATCGAGACTTGGGATCAACCACCTTATAGCGCAAATTTGCATCCGTGCGATTACCAATACTTCAACCAATTAAAGCGCAACATCGTAGAAGTTCGATATCCTAACTGGGAAGCCCTCGAATTGACCTTGGAACAAGAGATACAAGAAGGAAACTCAAACGGCCGGTATAGTGGACTAGCAACGCTTAAAGACAGATGGCAGCGAAAAGAAAGCGAAGAGAATTATTTCTAAAACAGTAACAAACATGTACTTTTAGATTAAATAATAAGGAAAATAATTGGACTTTTATTTCCGCCATTTTGAATGATTCACCCTAATAATTACCTTTTCTGTGCAATTAATTTTTTCATGGCAAGAGCGCCAGGAAGTACAATGCCTAGCCCCCCATTCGAAAATGAATATTCCTGGTAATAGAAAAGTATTCAAAAATTGATTCTTGCATATTCTTTTAGCTCGTAATTCTGATGTATTGGTTCCTATTTTGGTAAAGTGAGAGGAGGGGGCTAACTTGACTGAGGTGCTGCACCAATTAAGTTGTAATTTACAGAGAAGAAATCAATTTCGATGATGTATGCCTGTATTTAAAACTAAGCGAATAGCTGGATCACTCGTACTGAAATTGATAGAAAAAAATCAATTATCGGATGAAGATGAGAAAGTAACATTTGCAAATATCAATCACTTCTGGTTTCAAATCAGCATAAAAAGTTCCTCCCAAAATTGAGCGTAAACTCGTATAAAACTTACATTTTCTCGCAAAACAAAAGAATAATATAATTTTTCGCTATGAAAATGTATATTTATCAAATGCAGTACAAATACAGCCAAACAATTTGATAAATATGTGATTTTTGTAACGAAAAATTATTTTATTCTTTTGTTCTGCGAGCAAATTTAAGTTTTATACGAGTTTTCAATTAATTTTGAAGTAACTGTACACATAAATAATTTTTGTTACATTGGCGAATACGTAAAATATGACTGCCACGCTTCATGCGGTCGTGCCTCAAAACAAACCTGATTGCTCCGATATATTTGTTGCACATCAATCTCGAATAATATTTGAAACACAGCAGATTACCAGATTATTATTTCATGTGCTATATTAATTAATTTTTTCTTGTAGATTGGAAATAAATATATAATGCTTCAGGTAGCGTTGGCTTTGCCGGCTGTGCATTGCATATTCGGCGTAAAATATGTGTAAAATAATCTCGTAAATTGTGCCGTATGCTTTTCATGAATCGTCTTTTGCTTCTGATTCCACCTGATATTACATTGTGTTGCTCTTTTAATAAAACGTATAGTATTTGTTTCAAAAATTTTGTGTTATACGGAGTTTATTAAGACGAAGTAATAATGCTTTCTACATGATTTATTTTCTTAAGAATCATTGCGAGGATTATTTGGAGTAAAAATACTACTGGCTGCATGTGCAGCTCATTTAACTCACGCCAAACAGAAGTTTTATTATTTCTGATAGCTAAAGATTTCATTTAATACTAGAACGGCGGGAATTTTTTTAATAAATTCAGAGATTTTTTCGATATCAAAATCTTTATGCATGTCTTGTATAACTTTTGTATAATTTTCAGATATTTCATTTTCATTTCCACTATCATCATCAGCAATTACATCATATAGAATAACATGTTCCTTTTTTCCCCTTTTATTATTTCTTGTTAATCTATCTTGTGTTTGTTCAATAGATTCTTTCATAATCTTTTTATTTTGGACAGCTAGCTTATTTTGTAGTCTCGTGCATTTTTCATTTTCCGACTCATTCAAAACCTTACGTTTTTTTCGATTTTAAATCATCATCCAACTTTTTACGTTTTTTTGCTTCACATTTGACCTTTCTATTTAAAATCCGATATTCATTTTGTTTTATCTTAGAAATTACAGATTCTTCGCAACTATTTTTTTGTTTTATAGCTCGTTTACTTTCCAGTTTAGCCATTCGTTTTCTAACAGATTCATCAATATGTACAATAGCATCCTCTATTACTATAGGTATACGTACACTGGTGTATATTTGAAGTAGAAAAATGTTTAAAATTATTATTTTGCAAAATTTCACGTAAATGATGTCGCATCAAATCATGGTTATAGTACATTCTCTGGAAAGACATTGAAACATAATGACGTTGCGAAAGCGATAGCATATAAACCTTAATCTGTGGAAATCGGTTGTTGTACTTTAGAAAAAACTTTTGTTAATCTAAATGGATAAAACCGATCTAAAAATGCAATGTGATCGGTATGCAATTTCCTTAAATTCATACTCTCATACACATACAGATTATTAACGTCATGATATGACAAAATCCAATGATCACGTTTTTTGTCACCACTGAATAATATCTGCATATGTTTTGTGTTTCTCGGAACTGTCTGTGTAAGGTCAATACATTGCAGATAAAAAACATCTTGCATTTCGAAAGTGGAATGCATTTTAAATAAATATGCAAACGCATTTATATGTGTATTATTTAACATTTCTCTCTGATTATATAATATATTCGCATCTGATTTGCTCAAAGGAAAACAACATTGTTTTAGCATTTTGATTTATTATTCTTAATTTTATAACAACATGTGTGGCGGTTTGTTCAACCAAAAGGCGAATTCTCAACCTATGTGGCGATTTGCTCAACCAAAATGCGAATTTCTCAACTTGCATGAATAGAACAGAAAGATAGGAGACACATAAAGACTCACAGAAAGGTTTATTCTATTAAAATAAAATTAAAATTGGTCGTAATGCAGAGTATGAATAAAGATATTCTAAACGACGGTATCTGGCCACAGGGGAAATAGTATGGAGGACCTCGAGATCCTAAATGATGAATCCCGGACTTCAGGAATGTCTGGTCATAGAAAACAATGATCATCATCAGAATCACATAACCAAAACGGTAATATTGTAACATGCGGTGTATCTCGATAATGTGGTCTACCATTTTTCTTACATCAGAAATAGCCTATATTTAGAGTAACACGTGCGTGCACATGCATATACATACGTTAGCACACGCTCGCATACACACAGGCACGGGAACACATGCATTTGAATGATATAAAAAAAAATGCATAAACAAAAAACAGTCATTTTGTGCTAGTTTTGTTCTTGCAATTCCCGGTTTTTTTAATAAAGAAGCTAAACTTCAGGGCATCTAACATTGGAGTTCTCAGCTATCTTAACCTAGCGTAGCCATTACCAAGCCCATCACAGGAGAATTTTACAAATTCTTCCAATGCTAAACACGCGGAGCTATGATGGGCTTCATAGTGGCTACATTAGGTTAAGATAGCTTAGAACTCCAATGCTAAATGTCCCAAGGTTTAGTTTTGTTGGGATTCGGGATATTAGGTAGCCGTGAAGGGTTCGTTGCGAGTGCAGAATTGGAATTCTTACTTCAGGAATATGGATTAGGTTTATTTTCACTCCCGCTCACACTCTTTTACAAAAAATGGGCCTGACGCAAACAGTTAGGTGACACGAAAGTCTAATCGGCTCAGCGATTATGTTCCTTCTGTGGTACGTACAGAACTGTCTGCGCTTTCGCTCTATCTAATTGACATCGCCTCGGTCACCTTAGGGGGAAGATGCATTCTTCTACGATATATGGTAATCAATCGCGTATCACTTGCACGGCTTGGTAATTTCGACATCCCTCAATTACTGAACGGGAATACCGTTGCAATTTCAAGACTCTTTCTCAATCCGAACTGTTTCCAGCTTACAACAGTTTTTTTTTAAAGAAAAAACCGGAATTACAAGCACAATAAAGTACGGAAAACCACGAAATTCTAGGTAGACCGCACACGACGTGCCAAAGAAGCAGGTAGACCGCATACGATGTTACCATCAAAACGATCATTTGGAGCACCTTGAAATTTGGAACGATGACCGCATTACTTAAGAATCCTGAACGAGGGTTTTTGCATAGGAATATTTGAGCACTGAGAACGATCATCTGGACTACTTGAATATAAGACTGTATTTCAGTTCATAAACCTAATCAATGGAAACGGCAATCAGAATTATAAAAGCATAAGAAATGATGATCCGAAATATCTGAACACTTAAAACGATAATAAGGATATTTTTAAATCAAGACCAACGATCAAAAGTACCTAGGCATCCACAGGGAAGATATTTTGGCACACGGAACAATGATTTGGAGTAACAGCGTAATAAAAAAAAATGGTCAGGATAATTTGGATGCAAAGACCGGCAGCCGGCAGGATAGTCAGAAACACGTAAACATAAGAAGCATTTGGATATGGAGAACAACAAAACGAACCTGGACACCGAAACCCATGGTTGAAAACACCTGAATATTAGGAACATTGATCTGGAATACTTGGACGTTGCAACGATGAATCGGGATATTTTTACATTTTTGTAAAATTTTTTGTCAGCACTATTTACCACGAGATACACCAGAAGGTAGCCTTATTCGTAAACGTTGCGACTTACCGCCTGAAATATTTCACGGTTACGAAGTTTTGAAAGCCGTCAATTCCGCCCGACGGTAGCCGAGGTTCGACCCCATGAGCGTGCAAGCGGTTTAAGGGGATTCAAAGTGTCGTCGAACAGAATGAAATCCAGTGAAAATTATTATATAAATTAATCCATTAAACACAACTATGTCGAAAGCTTTCTGCACATCAAATGAAATCACTCTTGTACGCATTTTTTTATTGTATTTATCAGTTATGAAATTAACTAGCTTAGTTAGCTGGTCAGTGGTACTATCCCCACTACGGAAACCAAATTGTTCACTTACAATTATATTATTATCATTCAAAAATTTATTAATGCTACTTTTCTTAATCTTCTCTGCAATTTTACTTGACTGTGGAAGAAAGCTAACGGGTCTATAGTTGTATACTAGCAATTTGTCTTTGCCCGCTGTAGGTATTGCAACGGTTTTTGCTACTTTCCATAGTACAGGGAAATGGCTTAAGCAAAATATTCCATTGATTATTTTAGCTATCATGATTATGGCTTCGGGTAAAACTTTTTAAGACGATAGCCGTAATTCCATCCTTCCCAGGTGATTTATTATTCTTAAGTAATTTAATATACTTACTTATTTCACGAGGACGATTAATCGTACTATTTTTTAAGTATTTATTTACCATTACGGAGATTTTTCTTTCGTGGTGTCTGCTGGGAAATTATTATTTTATGACTACACAGATGAGAAGTAGTCAGCAAGAGCAGCTGCCTTTTCCTCGGCTCTGTAAAAAAAGCCATTAGCAGCCTTAAATGGAGGTATATTTGTTGCATACCTGCAGGAGTGTACCATTGTTAATTTGCAGCTTTTTATATATTTGTCCCATTTTAGAGAATTCCAGTTGCGTAGTTTATTACTTACTATTTCTTGCATCGCCATTAACTTAAATCTATTACTTCGTGTTTTATTCCTTTGTCACTCCCTTCTATATTTATTCTTTATTTTAATTAACACAATAATATCTTTGGGCAATTCTAACTTTGCTCTATATACATCTTTAACCCCTTGAGTGCTACGCTAAAATACAGGAATGGGACCAGGAATATCGCGAAAAATAAAGGTTAATTTCTTTTCAGGTGTTGACCTTACGCAGCCCAGGTAAAGAAATGAAAAAACGACTATGCGTATTTCTGTTACAACGTTTCGACCCTCGTTGGGGTCCTCACAAGGGTCGAAACGTTATAACAGAAATACACATAGTCGTTTTTTCATTTCTTTATCTGGGCTGCGTAAGGTCAACACCTGAAAAGAAATTATTATAAAGCACCAACCGACAATTTCGCATGTTTAAATTAAAAATGAAGGTTATCAGATTTTTATGAAACTTGGTGTCTTAAAATTTTTGAGGTCGCCGAATCCGAATGTGATCTGAGACTTTCAAAATTCAAAATGGCGAATCCAATAAGTCGGACCAAAAATATAAAAATTCTCGGATTTTTCCGGGGTCATGTTTTGCGTTGTTATTGCAAATCATGTGCATTCGTCAGCTAATTTCAAGGTATAGACAATTATTTAGTTATTAGACCTCATATTCAACGATCTGAAAAACATGAAGATACCAGGTTTCATAAAAATCTGACAATTTTTGCAATTTTTGTAATTTTGATCCACCATATTGGATCTGTCATTTTGAATTTTGAAAATCTGAGGTCAGATTTGGATCCAACGACCTCAAAAACCTTAAGACACCAAGTTTCATGAAAATCGAAATAGTTTAAATATGTTGCTTTTTACGATGCGCATATATCGACATGCGACACTCATGACTAGTTTTAGGTTAGTCGATATATGCGTCAGTAACACTAAAGGGGATCCACCCGCCAAAAATCAGTAAACAAAATCATTTTCTTTTAATTTCATATTTTAATTACTACATATTTCGTCTATTTAAAAAAATTTTGATATGGCTGAAAACTCAAAAATGGAAAAGTTACAGCAGAAAAGTCAAAGACGCACGTAAGTGGGTAATGGATTACACGGGCCGACATCCACAGCACATTGTGATAGGTGCTACCAGTGGCAATTCACTAAGATAATATGCTTTGTATTTATAATATCGGGTTTCCTGGATTTCAGGACAATTTCTCTTATATATCAATCAATGTTTCTGTTTTTATAAACTGTTCACAGCACTAGTGAGTAATTTGATATTGTAGTTTCGACATATGGTTGCAAAATCTTAAGATCAACATGGTCAATTTTTGATATTTGATCATAATTTTGATATCAATGTCGATCATCTTTGCTAGACACTTTCTGAGTATAACATTATAATTCTCTTATAATTTGAAATTTTAAAGAATCGACTTTGTTTAAGGAAGGAACTAATATTATTTGCGTTGTGGTGTGCATTGATATAGTGGAAAAAATTGTAGGACATATAGTGATTTATAACGTATTTGTTACTTATTCATACATTGTAAAATACTTAGCTTATTGTGTAAGAGAGTATTTTGGTGAATGTTAAGTGTTTATAACATTCTGAAATATTAAAAAAATAATAATCGAGCCTCATATGTGGATATACCCATAAGGAAAAGAAAAGAAGAAGAATATGTGGATATCTCATAACCTCAAACTGTCAAACATGAAGAATTAATAAGAAATAAGAATATTGAAGAAATATTATGAAACACATAGTAGATAATATTTTAAAAAGATGGATAGAGTGAAATTTGTTACACAACAATTAGGAATTGTTTTTATAGTTAGAATAAATCTATAGCAAACATAAAACCTAAATTGTACCTGACATTATAGTGGAACGTGAGAATAACTAGTAGTGTTATGATATAAACATGTGGCTGTCTCATCAAGAGACTCGGTCGAGTCTCGCGCCAAGTACAGGCAACTGGCTGTACAGGGCATGGCCCGCCGAGTCTCTTTACCCGAGTCACTCTTGTACCTGTGTTTGGAATCAAATATCTTATGAACTGCTATGTATGAGAAAAAGTTATTGACACATTCATTAT
>JARQST010000324.1:205205-215655 GCA_030142225.1 Pachycephus smyrnensis | reverse complement strand
ATGTTGAACAATAATGTAAGAATTCACATCAATCCTGTACTTGGCGAAGTTTTTTACACGAAAGTGTTTTTGGGGGTGTAGCATACTTTATCCACTGAACTTTGTAAATCCTGCTCATCACTAAATAGCACCGCATTGAACTGTGTGGAACATATTTCCAACTTCGGTATTGCTTTCAGGATTATTTTCTTCTTGACTCGCATTATTTTTTTACTACTCTTTCTGTTACATTCTCCTCATATAGTTTCTTTGTGAGTGATTCTACAATAGCAACTGTGGTTTCAAGTATTCTTTTTTTATTTTTTATGTTCTTATATAATAATTGCACCAATGTTCGTAGAATTCTAATTTGACGAAACATCTTCAAACTTTCTTGTCCGCCACCAATACACTGCATAGCCACAATATTTCTTCGATTCACTTCATAAACATTTTCATGATCACCAATCATTTTATTATTTAAGAAAGTATTCACCATCTTCACAATTTTCACATGTCACGAAGTGTATTTCAATACCTATATACTTGTAATTTTATGTCGAAAAACCGGTAGCTTTCAAAATTACTATTTTGAAATGATCAATTTCAAATACCATCTTAAATACAACTTTTCTTAACTTAAAATTTTGAGTAGTAAAATACAAAATTACTAATCTGAATTCTCATTCTTCGTAGGAGCATTCAAGAGTTGTATATATTGCTACTTGGATGTTTACATTATATGGCTTGGTCGTTTTTATGTGCGACTAACAGAATACTTTCTTTTGGTTCGTACATTTTGATTAGTGAAACTCATTTTTCGAACAAAAATGTATCATGAAAATGAAAAGTTTGCGAAAGTCTAACTCAAACGATTTAAAATATCAGCAATATCAACAGATTTTTTCGCAGAATCATTAGAGAGATTAGGTCAGCAGTCGTACAAGTTCAAAGGACATTGGTCACGTCCTAGGTGATGGAAGCGAGTAAATAAACGGTAGGAACACACTCCACTAGAAAAGTGCTTGTAATTTTTTTATTATCATGAATTCAACTATTGCGATTTTTTTCTTGTAAAAAAGACTTCAAAGAATAAAAACAGCAATAAAAATTGTTATCATTTGACGGTAATTATGATAACTATTAAGGTGATGTACTTAAGGGGGCACATCCGAGTAGAAAAAATTTTTTTAGTCAATTTTTTTTTCACTTCCCTTAAAGTTTGAAGTATTAAGAATATTGTTTGTAAATTTCATATTGAAATTCTAAGAATTGTGGAAATTATGGGCGATTTGCCGAAATGCGGCGGAGCGGCCGGGTGGCCAGGTGCGCCGCTGGCCCGGAGCCTTTTGTCTGCTACATAGCAGGTACGTATAATATTATATATTATATAATATATTATATAATTATTATACATTTTTTGGAGTATGAAGAATATTGTGTGTGAATTTAATTTTGATATTCGAAAAATTGTGAAAGTTATGGGCGATTTACCGAGAAGCGGACGAGCGACTGAGTGGCCAAGCGCGTCATTTCTTTGCCAAACTTTAACCCTTTGAAGCATACATTTTTCCTTAGATGCAATTTACTTGAAATTTGGTACTCTAGGGTTTTTGGGGTCGCTGATTACGAATCCGAGCTCAAAATTAAAAAATTCAAAATGGTGGACAAAAATGCAAAAAGTTACTTGATTCGGATGAAACTCGGTACTCGGAGGTTTTTGGGGTCGATGATTACGAATCTGAACTAAAAATTCAAAAATTAAAAATGGTGGATCCCATATGGTGGAACAAAATTATAAAGTCATCAGATTTATACCAAATTTGGTATTCGAGCGTTTTGCGACTTCGGTCCGCCATATTGGATCTGCCATTTTGAATTCCTGAATTTTAAATTCAGATTCGTAATCAGCGACTGCAAAAACACCCGAGTGACAAGTTTCATACTAATCCGACAATAATTAGCAACGCCAGAGCATGGAATACAGGTGGTACATACGTATGTACCACTGTGACGCAAAGGGTTAAACGCGATTATCTCGAAACATACTTTTCAAAGTCGGTCCCTAGGATATTTGGAAAACGGCTTGACCGATTTCCTCCAAATTTTGACACAAGTTTTGTGGATAGGTTATCGAGTTCGGAACGTATACATTTTTTTTTACTTAATTTTCTTTTTATCAAGCCAGAAAGGTCGGAAATTGCAACTAAAAATTGAATGTAAAGTTCAGACGGTCGCCATTTCGTGAAAAAATTAAAAAAAATGATACGGTCCGAACCGCTTTGTACATTATATTTTAAGAATCTGTTCGAAATTCATGATTCGGTTGAACCAACTCTATGAAATCCTAGGGACCGCAGACCGTGTCAGCGAGAAACATGTTTTACACCGGCCACGACAGCAGTGCTTCGAGTGGATGAATATTCATAAAAAAATTTGTTAACGTACCTCAATATATATACTTATGGATAAAATAAACCTGAATGAAATTGAACAAATAGTTTTTGAGATAACTCCCAAAATTCACCTATTTTTCTCGCCGTCTACTCGGATGTGCCCCCTTAAGTTACAATATATCGCAGCATGCCATGTTACTTTCATTTCCTCTTCCTGTTAGGTGACACAATATCTTCTTGGAACAAATGCTAATATCATGTTCGTTAAAAAAGAAAATAAGTAAAAGTTACCGACCACAGCAGATTATAAATGAACATGCTAAAATTCATAAACAATTTTATAGCGATTATAAATGTAAGTAAAAAATATAATGATGATAACAGTGACCTAGGCGTTTGCTAAATATGTCATGATCAATACTTTCGTTAGTACAAGAATAACGTACTTCAAAGGGATTATTTGTACACTATAGTATTTTCAGATGAGACGACAAATTGTATGAAGATGTTGTTTTAAATACCTCAGTTAATTAGGTGTTATATTTGAGCTGAGTCAGTTAAAAAGAAAACAGTAAAAAAAATGAATTTCTTCATGCTAATTGTAAACTGTTACTCATTTTTGTTGGCTTTCTTATTGTACTTACACCTTTAGTCTAATTTCTTAAAATTTCTTTGCACACCTGTGCAAAACTGTATTGAAACAGTAAATTCCGTATTACACACATTTTCAATAATGGTAATTGATGCTCTTGACCGTAAATATTCCTGTTAGCCAGTTTAAGCTAACGCATTAAACGTGTTTGTATAGCAATACGTGTTTCCAGATGTTTCATTTGTTCGTGTTATATTTCAAATTTAACAGTTCCAGCTCGATGTTTTAGTGGATATCTATTATCGACATAAATATCTAATATTGATAATTAATCAAGATTAACAAAGAAACTTTTACTTCGATGAAGGCGTCGAGATACATACAAGTTACAGAAAAGTCGCCATTATCGCGAACAAGACAGTACGGATGAGAGGATGAGAGAGGGAGAGAGGGAGAGAGAGAGAGAAAGAATAAAATGTGAAGAATGAAAGAAAGTATGACTATATGTAGGCAGAGAAATTGAGAGTGCGTGGAACGAAGAGAGGGGGCGCGGATTCAGATACGTATGAATTGCGCGAGAATGAGCGTATGAGCAGTAATAAGAGAAGCCAAAACTTTAAATAATTGAAGAGTGAAATACAATGAAACCTCTCAATAGTATTACCCCACCACATGGATTCGTCTCTCAATAGTTTATCTCTTCAATCCCACTGTTGTCCCTATTTCTCCTACATTCCTTCTTTCGGCTGATCTACAATATGGTGAGCCTACGCAGTACAAGAAAAATTGAGCTTGGATGGGGGGATAGGGGGAATGCGACTATTGAGAGGCCACCTGGCCCCAAAGTGAAAACTATTGAGAGGTTTAACTGTACAGGAATTTTTTTTTGCAAAACTACAGATGATAACGCGGAAGTAAATATACAAAGAAGTGTAATACTTTCCGGAAATAATAAATTTGAAAACTCTAAAACCAAGGTTGATACTCGACGATTTAATCGTGAAACATTGTTTCAAATAAGCGCATTGTAACTTGCTCGCTTTTTCGTGCTATAAATCAAAGCGTAACTAGTGTATTGAGAAACACACAATTGTTTTCGTACGGCTAGTGTGAGAACACAAATTGTTCGATGCTAAAAACATGTATCAACGGAAATGATTTTTATGCAATATTAACAATATATTACATAGCAGTTTGAGGTAACATCAGGAGATTTCATAATTATTGTATTAAAGTTTAGCATTGTACAGATAACATTACGAAATCATAGCGTGCATCACTATAGATTTGATGATTATATAATAAAGATAATTGTTTAGCTCTCTTATACGCTATAAGTTCACTACTCTTCTATGCTGAAGATTGAGTAATAATTGATTTTTATTTATAGACTAGCCATTGGCTTCCACGCTTGGTATAAGCGTTGTATACTATACCAAAAGTATATTTGCTATAATTTTCATACTTGAAGTATGAATATTTATTTCTCGACATTTTGAAATGTTACTATATTTCAATTCGATTGGTTAAGCAGTTTATCCAGCATTTTAGAAGCAGACATACGACACTAAGATTTTTATTTTTTCGGCATGCCCCGTCCTGAAGTCGAAAGTACTGATCATATGCAAATGTTACAGTATCATCTATATTTTGAACTTGATTTCTTGGATAAATTGAAATCTAATCGATTAAGCAGTTCACCAACATTTTTTATATAGGCCAAAGATATCAATATATTGAATATTTTCCCATGCACCATTTTGAAACCGAAAGTGCTAAACATCCACAAATGTTTTCGTGCCATTTACATACGGAACTTAATTTTTCGTATTAATTTCAACCTGATCCGTTTAGTGATTTGTCAAAAATTTTTGATACACATATTTTCGACCGTGCACATACACATTTACACACATGTTTTATACGGTAATGCCTAATAAAATGAAGTATTCCATGCTGATCAATTAGGACTTTAAGGGGTTATCCTATTGTGACGCCCCGAAAAATAGGTTTTTTTAAAATTAATTAAATAAAAACTAATGAGGCAATTTTATTGAATTTTAGATATATGTTTACATATATTTTGAAGCGTTTACAAAAAAGTTTTTATTAAAAAGTATTAATATTTGGCCGAGTTATGGCTTCCCGCGTCAAAGGCTTTCGCGCTCGAGCCGTCTGACAGTGTAGAGGAAAGTGACCAAATATGGAATAGTATCCATAATATGGAATACCATTGTTTCTCCTAAACAATCAATTCAAGACGAAATACGCGACCATCTTCTATCTCACTTACTCACATTAGTGACGCACTAATTTTATCTCGGCAGTCGAGCGAGCGCCGTAGAGACGGCAAGAGTGTTTTGTTTTGTCGGTGCCAACAAACTTTTCAAGGTATGTAGAAAATAAGAGCTTTTCGTTAGTTTATTTGTAAGAATACCATTATTATACATTAAGCGTGTTGTATTGATGTTTGTTTTGATAATTTTGATACGTTTTATTGCGTAGCTATTGTTATTTGTAAAACACGACAAGTATGAGCTTATCTAAAATCCCAAATATGGACAGTCAATGGGTGTCTAATTATGGAATATGAAGACTATGAGGATGAGTGCGGAGTCCAGTTTGATACACACAGTGAGCCCGATGCCACAATAGGACAACAAGCTCCTGACTCAGCAGACGCTGAATGTATGTTCTGTCAGGGACTGTTTTCTGAAGATACTGAAGGAGAAACATGGATCAAATGTTTAATGTGTGGCCTCTGGGCACATAATGACTGCGCTGGTCCAGAGATTGAGACTTGGGTTTGTGATTTCTGCAAGTAGAATAAGTTAATTTTAACCGAATAAGTTACTTTTATTTTTGACCAAAGTCTCAAGATCTCTTATAAAAAGACGTTACTGTTTTTGTTGATTTTTTTTAAGAAACTGTCTTTTTTCCATATTCCATATTTGGGTCTCTATTCCATAAACAGCTACTATTCTGTTACTTAGATTTTTAAATAAAAAGAAATATGTTGATTAATATTAAAACACAAGACTATGACTAAGATAAGCCAAAATGTATGACTGACTGTGTTTATAATTAAAAGCCTATAATTCAGGATAGTGTTTTTTATGCCACAAAAACAAAATAGTATTCCATATTTGGTCACTTTCCTCTAGTATTGAAAAAATTGGAATGGATTTTTTCGGGAAAAAAAGAAATTAAATGCCTGTGTTATTTATACAAATACAGGGAATCTTTTTTTGGGAATGTAGTTTAGATGGATTTTATCCGGAATAATGATCATCTTGTATCAACGTATCCTGGATAACGTTTTAGAGAATGGTGTAGGGTTTTATCGAGTTTCGTTTGGACATTCAAATCCCTTGAATGCATTAAATGTCGAAACGGAAATACACGTGTGTTCTGTTGCTTTTGCTGAGACTGGCATTAGGTATTCAAGTTGTTATATTCACACGTGAATACATAGGTTGGTATTACACAGTCGAAGATGTCAAATATGGATACGATTTACAGAGATAAAGGGTGACACACACTGATTACCTACTTATTTACTGTATTAGATGAATAAGGTTATATTATATTGGAGAAGCTTTTGGATTAGGAATTGAGAAAGCCCATCCAAGGAAACCGCCATGCTTGTGGTATGTCTTCAGCTATGACCTCCTCCGCACAATGACGTCGTAAAACAATGAGCGTCACAGTAGCTGAGCGTCAAGCTCGGGAATTCAAAATCTTAGGACGAAACAAAGAACGGACTAAGATACAATGGGTCTCCTAAGGGCGTTACGCAAACAACCCACGATGTAACGGAATCGAGCTGCAGGGGTTGTGTCTCGCTACGCGGACCAATACAATTTAAAAGGACAAACCATTGTACTTGAAATTACCTAAACTCGTACGTTTGGGAGGCGTCTGGAATTCAGGCGTCTTTTCTCTCTTAATACTATAACCCCACTTTGCTTATATACATCATACGGAGCCTTGTAACGTACCAAATTGAAATATTAGTTCTCACGTCGTGACACGGATGGCAGCATCGGCGTTTGAAAGCCGCACGAAGAAATCGTTTCGACGTAGATTTAATCGCAGGCCACTTGCCTGCTGGTCGCGTTCATTCCAGTTACACTCTAAACCTAGGTATAATTAACAAGATTACAGATACCAGCGACATGACGATGTCGTCCTGGCACTTTAGTCGAACAAAGTCCTCGTTATCGTTATTACTACTTGGTGGCTTATCTGTAGACACGCGATGCTCAAGAATCCAGATAACCCCCGCGGTGCTTTTCCACTAGAGGAAATCCCCCCCTCGATTCTCCCCTAGTAAGAATAGAAACGAGAGACTCAACCTTAGTGTCACTATTACTTAACGCTACAATGGACATGGACATGGAGTGGGAACATGCATCAAGAATCAATCATTATCAAGCTATGTGATTATCGCGTGAGACTTTATATACTGTACTTATAAATACATCTCGTGTTATCCTTACGTCATTCTAAACTTTCCTCTTACTTATTCACGTATTTTTCATCCTTCATTCAGACACGCTCTTTTAGCATCTTGTTATCCTACAAACGGAATTACTAAGAATCATGAAATTCTCTGAAAAATTTCACAGCCATTCTAATACGCCTATGGTTACTCGTTCTGAATTCTTCATGACATTACACAATGGATAAACCATACAAGTAGTCAGACATGATCTCCCGACAAAATCAAGTAGCTAAGTTCAATATCTCAATGTAACCGAATTAATCGGTCGATCGTCTACGTGTAAACGGCGCAAAGGATAATGTCGAATTAGCCCGGGCTAATTTCGCATAGCGGCCAATCGATGCAGGGTTAATAACGTGATATCCCTTCCTGATAGAAATTTAGTAGAAAAGCGGGTAGTATAGGGATTGGGTGCTGAATCATAGCCGCTGGCCCTGACTGTTACCTGCCCCATGTAGACCGCGACGGCTCGCGTGCTTACCCGTCCATGAACAATGGATCGGGGTTAGGGAATGGAGAGTGATGGCAAAGATAGCTACGGTAACAGTGATAATGGAGTACAATTACAAGAATACCGTCGGAGCCGCGCCGACGGGGCTCTTGTTGTCCTGTTTCGCGGCCCTCACCTCTACGAGCCTTGTGATCGATCAGAATGAGGTCCTAAGGCAGTCACTGGGTCAAACGGATTCAATGCCATTGCATCCCGTATATATACATATAAATACTATATATAAATTTGTCACGTGGTTATGAAGACACTGCCGATTATGCGGCGCTCACAACGACAAGCTGAAATGTTTAAAAAAAAAAATTAAACCTTGGGGCATCTAGCATTGGAATTCTAACCTAACCTAACCATTTCTAAGCCCATCACAGTTCCGGGTGTTTGGTATTAGAAAAATTTCGGAAAATTTGGTGTGAGAGTCGCTTTATGGTCCTTGCAATACACTTTATATATCAAAATCTTGTCAGGTCCGTCCTGACAAACTACAAGTGTCCTCATAACTACCAATATTCATGACAAAAAGTCCTGAGAACTACCCTTTGTAAAATATATGCCTATGAATAGTATACATAAACAAAAAAAATACAGCAGCTATTTATGTTATTGGCAATGATTCCTCTCGTGGCCATACTGTGTATGTGTAATGAAAGAATCTTATTAATTGCAATGATCAATGTAAGTGGTATTAGGATTATTATTTATCGGACAGAAAATTCGTTGTTAAAATAATATTCATGCAGATTGATTCGTCCACGTTCGATCGAACGTCAGCTGGCTATTGCAGTATTCGTATATATCGTGTGCGAGTATCGATTGGCGGTAGTCATTGACGGGGACCCGAGTACAAGCCGAGGTCAATTATTTGAAACTCAACGCGATGCGTTAAGTATTTACAGGTCAGTCTAGCGCAGCAGCGAAGGCCAATCGAGCGTGAATCACGGTGTATAAATTTGATATCGAAGTTGAATGATTAAATAAAAGTGTTAACGACGAAGAATTCAGTATTCATCATTGAGGAATTGTGTCTTATTGTGTCAAATAAATTCCGTTCGAAGCTTCCATCCTATATCAATTACGTCAGGCGGTGTGGCGTGTCAGCGATAGAAGGAACTGTTAATAGGATTGTTTGCTGGCTAATTACTTGAATTAGGCAAATCTATTAGCATATTGGCACTGATTAATAGTTACCCTGGTGGATATCATTCGAAATAGTAGAACACCCTTGTCAGGAATGCGGACTATGTCTTCGTAAATAATTCAAGCGTATCGATAATTAACTGCAAATTCTAATAATTGCCGGTTCACTTATCGGCAGTGATTAAAAAAAAAATTAATTCACTTTTATCGATATTGAATTTATTATATTCGTATTGCCATTACCGCTGACGGAATTTTACACGTTCTTTTGCTTATCGCGCTAATTAATCGGACTTCCTCCGTATCAGATAACTCCCATTACGTAGCTTACCGGTCTCGAGTCAATTCTCTCGCGAGCAATTAAATCTATGATAAACTTACAGATGGGATTTATTATATTTATAATATATATCTGTATTGATATACAATATATCTATGCGCAGCTACATACTTTGTGGATGAATAAGGCACCCCCATAAAGATACTTACCCGTAGCGACATTTGCTCTCATGTCACAAGTCAATTAGCCAAGTCGTTCGTGGGGTATTAGCAAGCATTTAAATTTAACGATTATGAGGTAAAGTCGTGATCGTAATCGTAAATAATGATTGCACCGCGTTACGTTCGCGTAGACTGGTTTCTTATCAGGCGCAGGTATATTCTATATACGTATATATAGGTATAGGCGTCTATACAGGTGTAAACAGCAGTAACGGTCTCTGGGTGTCAGACTTATTTAAAGTAGTCCAAGCAGTACTGTGTCGGCCATGGCTATTGTACCGATATGGAACGTACATAATTTTTTCTTTTTACGTAGAATATAAAATCTGGGGCCAAAGAATGTTTTACGGCTAATTTGACTTTTCACACGAAAGTTCGCGTGTCCATGTACTTAGGCACGCGCGAAGGTTAATGTCGAAAATTCGTGGTTATCGTTCGAAGACGAGTAATGAAAAGGAACCTTTTTTTGTCTGTCAAATTTGTCGATTTTTCATCCTTTTACACGGGGGTTGGCTATTGTGCGTATCAGTTGTCTTAATTGAGTCGCTAGTTATTAATAGAGGGTGGTTGTAGTAATTATTCACGGTTTGTTTTATCGATCGTTTATCAAGGTTCGGATTTTTCTGTTATCGTATAAGCACGTTGTGTAGTTTAAGGGTGTTCTCTGGTTTTTCTGATGATTTAGCGAAAATTCGAAAGTGGTAGAAGCCACCCCTGTAGCTGGTGCAATAAGCGATAAATCAAAAGTGTACTTTTCCATCGTATGCAGATGGTGCCTGTAGCGGGGGGGGGGGGGGGGGGGGGATACAAAAGGGATAACCGCGTAAAAATTA
>JARQST010000324.1:194725-205195 GCA_030142225.1 Pachycephus smyrnensis | reverse complement strand
CCCCCCCCCCCCCCCCCCCCCCCCCCCCCCCCCCCCCCCCCCCCCCCCCCCCCCCCCCCCCCCCCCCCACACCAAAGGGATAACGGCGTAAAAATGACTATGGTGAAGATGGTTCGAGCGTTTATCAACGAAGGATGCTTCAGAAGGGGAGGGGGTGGGTAATAATACCAGTTGCCATTGTAGGGGTTGGCGTTGTCTTTTACGCAGTGCAGCAACGTAAATATAAATTATCGTTTAACAGGGAAATAATATATCATCGAAACCGATAATCTGCTAGACGTCGGAAATTTCCCTCCCTATATAATAATTTCGAAGCTGTGCTACCCTTATTTTGCTTAAAAGTTACACCGTTCTTCTTTTACGCCAATTTTCTTGATCCCTTTGACATACGCTTTTAATGCGCAGTCCCCTATAAATTTTTCGCCACATAAAACAAATATCGATAAATCCACGTAATTTATTCCGATTCGGAAAAAATCGTCGATTTTACGAGAGACGCCAGGACGCGGGAACAACCTTACGTATACTATACTATACGTATAGGCGTCGCCGATGTTTCGGATCGATGTTTTCTTCAGACGTTCCTTCCTTCCATAGAGAATAACTTGCTCATCTTCTCTGTATCTCTACGTTCCTACGCCTACCACCCTTTCGCCACCCTTAAGAAATTATTGCCAAAGCTTCTGCTCCGTGACATTTCCGGAAATAATTCGGAATTCTGCGAAACTCTTCGACAAAATGCAAGAGTTATGAAAATTCTTACTGGGACTTATCACTATTATACCTTGAAATACGGAGTATATGTAGTTATTGGCATAAGGTCCTTTTATAGTATTTTATACCGATAACCGATATATATAGAAAATATAATCCATGGTAATTGCACTTGCTATTTTTTTTAATATGGTTGAGTGACGGCGTCGCGACGCCTGCCATACCACTACGATATGGCGCCGAATAAAGTCGGACCCTTTTTCTTCCGAGCCCTTCGTAAAATGATGGATCGTTCCTTGTCGCGCGAAATCTTAGCGACGATTACGATATCACACGGCTCGTGGTTCTGAATAATGCAAATATTTTAGCCTCTTAATTACACTCCAGTTTTAATGAGACTATCCGTTGCTTCGAAATATTCAAATACGTCCGCTGACCGAGAATTCAATACTTTGCCTCTGAGCATTTACATCGATACCAAGTCTAAGCTTATTTGCAAAAATAAAGGAATAACGCATAATTTCGCCATTTATACCAAGTACTTTCGTATCAACTACAGTCATACGATTTTTTCCAAAAGCTCACCCGTACCGTATAAACTAACAGGTACGAATCAAAGGTTAACCGTAAAAAAAGTCTAAAAATAATTATCGCTTGCCATTATACGATCTGGACTTTATTTTATTTCACTGGGAAAACAGATACCTACTTTTATGTTAACCGTACTATTTTACCCAGGAACAAACATTTCGAAATCTCCTTCGTTTCATTCACGGTCTTCCACTCTTTTATTGTTCCATTTCGTTTGCCCACAGGGCCCCGCCACGTATTCCCTATCCGTATAATAAAACAGAGCGTCGCAGGACAATCAATCACGATGTGTTCGTCGTCCGACAATAACACCCTCTACTTCCTGCTACCTATTATTCATGAAAATATTCGAGCTTGTCGATCATAGGGTTCGTTCTTATTGTTCATCGAACGGCGATCGAACATACGGCCTTTTGTGAAAGGAATTAATTAAAGTCAGCGATAGGCGTTTGTGATATCTTGATGTCTTTTACCACACAGATTGGGCCCCACTGTCTGTCTACACAATATACTGGCATTATACTATACCAAATTGCTGTACAGTATACTGTATAATCAGAGAGTAAAGGACTGTGCACCTACACGTGCCTATTGTTAAAGGAAGGTATACCAAGAACAAAATAGAACAATAGTACGTGGTATACGAAAACAATAAGAAAAGTAAAAGCGCAGTTCGGCCCTATTAAAAAGTAGCTACGATCATCGCGATATAGAAAAGTCTTCGTGATATTCAGCGAAGCTTTTAAGGCCAGTTTTCATGGCCGAGAAGATATTAGCGTTCTTGCAGCTAAGATCGATAAACGTAAACTTGATTTCGCGCGACTTCTTTTTTTCTTCCATTTTTTCTGTACAGTCCTTTCTCTTTGTTGCACGCACGTGACTGTCAACTTGTGAATCAAGAGGGAGAGAGAGAATAAATATATCTTGCGTGCGTACACGCACTCAACCCCCTTGTCACACGCAATCTTTTGCGAACACGTGACAAGCGGCTAACGCGTTGAATTATGAAGCCTTATAAAAAGGAAGCCGGATATCATTGTCATGAAAATAGATTAAATAGTCAGAGGGTGATGGTGGTAAAGGACTTGAAAATTAAATGGAGTCCCAGCTCATATGTTTTTCATACTCATTATATTTAATTCATCTCAAGTTCGCGTGATATCGCAGTATATAGCACATTTTATACGTGGATATATCATTAAATATATTGTTTAAGCATTACGTTGAAGGTACGTACCACATTTTATACACTGTTATTTGTTATCCATTCATATACGTATAATTAAAAAAATCAGAGCCACCATTTTCGTCCAAATTAATCGATCAGAAATCGCTTGGCGTATCCTAAGCATATCTAAGCACCGGAGTCGTATCGGTATCATTGAAGTTCACATTTCTCGTCCCATAGATTTTATCGTTCCGCGTCATTAGGTTCATTAAGATAAACTGCTCATAGGATCTGCCAATCGCAAAGTAGAAGGTATAAGGGCTTATCTATATCCAACGTGAGTCTATCATCGATAAATTTCAAACGAGATGAAAATTAATGCCAGCTAAGACATTTTTTCGCGTGTTTTCATCTTTCATAGGAAAACCCTCTGTACAGGCTGTAGGAATTTTACGCAAAACGCAAGAACGATGGGCTCACTTCGCTCCTGATACTGATTCCGAGCACGATCATCGGGCCGGTAATCAAGGAGTGTGCCTACCGGTGTGTTTGTGGTTCACATGGAGTGAGATTGAAGACAGGTAGGGTGTCGGTAATGCAGTTTCCGATAATGCCGGGAACGTAATCACACTGTACCAACGTCCACACATTCTAGCCGTGTCAGGCGAAGCTCGTGCAGATGTATCTTGAGCATGGATTACTCTGATCGGCCGGGTAACGTTGTGTTTTCTCATGGAGAATTTAGTCTAGGTACGTGTGTTATATATATATATAGTGTAGAAAGGTCGTGCGAGAGGATGTGGCAGAGTCTGAAAGCCGCCGACACAACGGTGATGGTGACGCCGCTGATGGCGCTGGTCCATTGTCGCCATTGGCCATTTTACTCTGTTCAGCCTCGACATAGGGTACCTGTAGTAGCTACTATCTGGCTTCTATCGTGGCAGCGTGCAGTTAAATTACATAGGAGTTGGTCATGCTGCGGTCATGAAATTTGTATCGGCGTAAATGACATCGCGCCATGCGAGCGTCACGAAAATGACGACTGAAGATGATTTCGTGTCGCGCTAAAGGTTTATGGCTTTTTCCTGCAGAAAAATTGGAATCTTTCACGTGGACATTGTGACCGAGTGTATATATTAGATACAGACTTGAAAACTGTGTAAACGGAGTGACTGCCGTGGAATTTTGAACAAGGTGCTTTTAAATAAATTGGGTGGGCCACGTAACGCTATACCGTTATCTTTGAGAATTTCGTATGAGACGTGGGTCTTTCTCGGGAATGAAGGATCTGACGTTGGTTTCTTTTTTATCTTTATCTTTTTTTTACTTCATTTTTTACCAAGTTCATTCTCATATACGTTATGCTTCTCGAAGGAAGGACCGGTGAAAAGTTTTTGGAAAGTATGAATTTCTACAATTTATTGGGCTTTAAGTGCAGTTTTGGATACGCGCTTGGATATCGACGAACGTGGTATGTATGGTAAGCTCACAAATCTTCGGCAGTTACCATAGAGAAACGGCGCTCGATGTTTCCAAACGAGTGCACCCGGCGCAGACGATATTTTCCGGGAAAATATTTCCGCTTCCGCCATAAATCTTTAAGCACTGAGTTTCGACTGAGCTCCAATTTTCACGTGTATATAGGTGCCGCTACGTGCTACCGTCGAATGCATTCGCAACTGCGCGGAAGGTACACGCTACTTTGAAAACACGGCGGCAGGCACAGCGGAAGTTAACCTCGTCCGTTCTTCCGCGAGCTTCTCAAACCAACGAACGATAAGCATACCAAACAAGTGGCAAATATCATTGCGTCGTTGCGCAATTATTGCGTAAAAGCATTTTGCATCGACGCATTTGCGATTATGGAGATGAAAAATAGTTGCCTGTATCTAGATACAAGCTTATTAGAAGTATCACCGTATACAATACCCGATATAAACAAATTAATCCTTATTAGACATAAAAATAACTGAATTGTTTATCATAACAATTTTCTATGTTGTGTATGCGTTAATACCAAATATAAATATCTAACGAGGCATTATAGAATGTAATATGATGCATATACATGAAGCTAGCGTACTATTTTTTTTAGCATAATACTATCCACAATGAATACTAATTATTTTTTATATATGTATAAATTATAAATATTAATTTAGGGACAAAAAAGTGTATGTATACTGGTCAATTAGAATTGCGACAAAGGAACATAAAGTGATATGTTCCCAAATCAAATACAGTCTGTTACCATTATGATGGTTCAAACAGAGTATACCAGATGGTATACCAACCATAATATGAACCACAGGCAGATGCACTCGGCTAGGAAATCAACTAAAACTATTAACTAATTCGACTTTGCCACATAAAGTACAGTCCGGGAGCTGCACCACGTTCCTAGATAATATAACACGCCGGCTGCTAACCAAACTTTGGTCACTGCTGAATATTCAGACGTAACATTCGAGCGTCTGGGGCTTTTAGTCCATTTTCACTATTTCCAGTTCCGAATCGTTATCCCCTGCCGCGAGAACATTACCGGTTAGTTAACGAACGCGTGTAATTAAGTCTTTTCGGATATCCGAGCCGGTTCGAAAGCTTTTCAAACTTTTCGACAATGGGTCCCGCCGTAACGCATTAAAAAAAACTTAGTGAGCTAATTCCTCGGAGTAGTATCACCTTAGGCAAATTAAAAAAAAATTAATTCGACATAAAAAAGTGTAAAACATGAACACGGGATAGAGCGCAGAATAGAGATCTCCAGGCTGTGGAACGTTCTTATGGCGCTCGTGTTCGCCATGAGCGGCTATGCTATTTTTATGCAAGGTACACGCGCATAGTCCGATAAGAGCGTGGGTATAGTAGTTAATTATATCACTGCCCCATTAGCATGCCAGTGCCACATGATTGTAATGGCTTTTTATACAGGAGCTTTTTCCACTTGGCGACCTCGTGGCTGCTCTCTGGTAGTCAGGTAGTGGCAAGCCGCCCTCGGCTGCCGCGTAAATATGGGCCAGTAATTACGTTATAGAAGGAAATTACTAGTTACCGGGTTGCCGTCAAGTTTTATCCGATTAAGAGATCACTTCGGGGGGTACACACAGTTTCGAATTGAAATTTCGCGTATATTTGACGTCTTCGTCCCACTCTCTTCCATCCTTATCCAATCATCCTTTTCCCGCTACTCTTATACTCTACGACATCTTTTTTTTAATACTCCTTGTTGTTCTATCAATCGCCATTTGCGCGCGCTACGCTCCTTCACCGGTTAAGGTCGTTCTCAAGGAGGTCTCTCGAGGCGAAGGATAGGCAATACAAGTGGCGCGGGCCGGTACGACGAGTTAACGAGGAACGATTCGAGTCGAGCTCGAGTTTTCTTTTTCAAATTACGCAAGAGAAAGGTTAAAATGGCGGATAAAAAAAAGCAAAAGGATACACCGTGGATGTGAGTGGCTTTCGCGTGGGAGCAAAGTGGAGTTTTCGATTGCATCACGTTATATACGTATATATACGTGTATTATAATGATCTTGGGTATAAGGTGGTGGGGATACAGGTACATATACTCGTTAGGTGGCGAAAGAAGGAGCTAACCAACGTCGTCGGCGTCGTCGACGTCGTGTTCAGGAGATGTCGAGCCATCGCGACCGATTCACCTAGCTAACTTGAACCAGGCCTCAGCGAGCCACGACACGAACGCATTACCTTAATGCGACCCAGAAAGCTCTTTTATTATACCCGCACTCTGATACATATTACTTTACATGCTATATACCGACGTGTACGTCCATATACCTACGTACGTATGTATTCATGTACAAAACACCCTTTTACCCTCCTTACCCCGAGACACCCCTAGTCGCGTTTCTCACTGGCAGCCGACGCCGTTCTCCACGACGTTCCACACGGCTACGCGTTTTTCTCTTTTCTCTTTTGCTCTTATACTACTAACATGGATGCAATATTTACATGGACGTGTATATATATATATAGGGATAGACGTGTATGCTTTTCCTTTTTTCATCCTCTTCTTCTTAGCATCGCTTATACGTCCTCTCCTTTTCTAGGCTTTACTCTCTCCCGTTCTCTCTTGAATTCTCGTTTTCTGCTTTTCTAGCGTTTCTCCTTTTTTTTGCTCACTATTTATTTTCTTGCTTTTATGTATACTAAGGACTTGTAAAGGCGTCTTGTGCGCGCGTGTGCGAATACTTAGAACATTTTACTGCGCACGCCATGTTTTCATCAAAAAACATGAGTGACCCCATAATCCCGTCATCCTAGACGAGTTTTATGCGACGATTCGACGTGGCATTTCCATTCGGGACGACTGGACAAAACTGTTTGGGGAATCGGTGATGAAATGGAGAATGTGGAATTATTTATTTCTGAGAAATAGATACTTTGAGTTGTAGTTGGTATATATTAACGGGATTGTCAGTTTAGAGGGTTGGTATTAGATTTAGACTGAAATTCCTAATCTCTCTCTTTCTCTCTCTCTCTCTCTGTTTCATGCTCAGTTCGTGTACTACTACGCAGCAAGCATCTATCTTCCAATGAATAATCCATGCGAATGCAGTGCATCCATCGTCTTTGATCCGAATCTAGATTGATGGTTTAACATACGAATGAAGGAACAGCATACTGAAACGCGTTATACGATATTGCCAGACAAATTTTAATATCACAAGAGTAATGTAAGATCTTGTAATAACAGTCATGTGAGATTATCGGAGATATATCCAGGAAATACACTTTTTCATATATTGAATTTGGCCTGCCAGCTGAATTCAGCATATGAGTCAGCACATGGAGTGTAAGCGTCGAGTCTCTTAAATTTATACCTATTATATATGAACGTATAAAATTCGCAGAATATTATTTTGTTTCATTTTAAGGCTTAACGATTTTCTAACTGCACCAGTAGCGCCGCATTAATTCGAATCGTGCAATTTTCTGGCCAAAATACGCAAATTACCATGCCTATAAATTTCATCAATTCTTAACGATCTCGTGAGACTGTCGACTGCGAGATTTCTTTTGTCACGTCAGAGAAGTAAAGTTTCATGAGCTGCTGCGAGTTTTGCGGATAAAAACAAGGAGAAAACTGCGAAGAAGAGTGTATAAGTATTTCTAAGAAAAATCCACCGTCTTCTCGCTGGGATTTTTAACTTTTTCTCAAGAAGATCGCAAAAACGTATGACACTTTTCACCATCCAACTTCATATACCAACTGGTACGCTTTTTCTAGTAATACCCGTTGAAAGAGTCTACAGTAATTATCAAGCGAGTAATAAATAATCTATCCCGATCAAAGTAACAACGTGTATCGTTGTTGTCACCTCGCGAAAAAGTCTTTTCCAAAATCATAAGGTTGTTCTCACAGTCTAACGTCTGCGTTCTTGAAGTACGGGGGCTGTGCAGCTCCGGCTGACCGAGTTTGTGTTGGTTGGAGGTCCCATTGATTTCCTGGCCCATGTCAAGGCTGCACGCGAGAAACTCCTACACGCTCTCTCTCTTCCGTCGACCTCCCTGTGAACCACCCTCGACCACCCTCAACCTCCCTGAATCTCCATCAACCCCCTACAATCCAACAAGCCCGGTTGCGCTGCCGCCGGGGGCGGCTGCACCGCACGCTTATTATAACTACGCGGAGCAACCCCTGGGTTCTGTATCTTTTCAGCTGGGGAATACGTTTACGCGGGGTACACCTGTTTCGGCTGAAAGTCATCCTCTGACCTGGTGCATACTGCAACAGTGTCCCCTCGACCGAGTGCGGTAGGGAAAAAACAAAAGATAGCAAAAAATGAGAACAGAAAGAAAAGATCAAAAACAATCATATAAAGAGTAAAGAGAAAGCGTAGTTACCCATCTGGAGAAGCAGGGTAAATTTTCAACAACCCTTGAAATTAGTTCAGTCCGTATTCAAGGTATAAGAATGTAAACGAGCGTGGATGGAGCATTAGACGCAGAAAAAAAAGTTTTTAACTGTAAACCGAACACGTTCGCCAGGGCGTGAAAACTTTATCCTCCAGGGGTGTATATCAAGTGTGTTCTTGAATATTAGAGATGGGGTATAGAGAGCAGCGTAAATTCAGAGGTGAGAAACAATGAGCTGATAAATTAGTAGCGTCTCCACGATTCACGTAAAGTACCAGGAGCGCTTGACAGGGTTGATGGGCTTCACGGGAATAGAAAGTGGGTAAGACTCACCCCTATTGTATTATAGCACTATGGTACTGTAGGATAGGCTAGGGCAGTAGCGTAAAGGCACCAGGCGTACCTAACGCGTAGGCATAGTTAATGAAGGTAGGGCAAGGTAAGGAGCTGTATGTCTACGCATGAAATCAATGCGTGGCACGCGACACTCTGATTGCCCAGTTAACCCCTAACCGACCCACCCAATTACTAGTCCTTGCACGAAACTCTATCTGCCCGCGCTAGCAAGCAATGTTCTATGGAAAATACCCGGCGCAAACTATAGACGCTGACTGGATTCTTATTTAAAAGTTTATTTACATTTCTTTGCATAATTTTTAATTGTCTTTTCTCACTTTTCAACGAACGTACATATATCATAGGTATGCATTTTCACGGTAGCTTTGCGTACAAGAACCTTTACGACAGGAAGTGAACAATTTGCCCAGTGCAAGGTATATACGTTGGTGCGAGAAAAGCTAGTTTCTATAATTTTTGCAGGTCTGACATGTTATTTTTCTTGGATATTGACCTTAAACCGGTATTTTTTTGTACTTCGTTGTTTCCATAAATTAGGAAAAAGAAAAAACCACAGAGCGACACTTTCACTTGGGGATCGACTTTGTTACGTTAGGCCTTACTCGAGAGAAGATTATTTTTACAGAAAATGTTATACTTTTCGAAAACTTCATGGAACACTTGACAGTCTTTGATTTTTTAAATAGTTTTTTAGGGAAAAAAAGCCTCAATTTCTTCAAGTCTTAAACGCATGAATTACCGGCGAATAGCAAGTAGGATGATGCTCCTCTAATTAACGCCGACACTTCGAGTCTCATAACTCGCTTTAATTACCTCGTTAATGACCTCTGAATCTTCCGTTTCACAAATCGAACAGCCTCGCACAATTTCCTCGATACTCTCCCAGTCCGTTTGGTCTTTCGCGGGTCATAAACCAAGTCCAGAATTGCACAGACAAGAACCATAAAAGTATAATCCTACAAAAACGGCAAAAAAATTTCATCCTCCGTTCATTTAACTATATCGATCACCATTCACTTAAACGATAATTAATCCATCCACGTCAAGCTTGTAGACTAAAAGTCTCAATTCGTACCCAAGACGCTACTTCATCCAAGGACAAATTCTAACGGCAGTGAACACGAGGTTGGCGATGCGCAAGACTCGATGCGACAGGGTTAGGGCGTGTTTCGAAAGGACAAGTAAAGTGGAGTTCACCGTCTTATCCGAAACGCCAAAGTTCAGTCGACCACAAATGCAATCCTCGCGGTCGGGCAAGTTTCCATGACGCTGTGGGCATTAATTTCGCTCTCGAATTGGCGTTATGATTCATAAGTCACGTCTCCGTGCATCGTGACGTCCAAGTATATACTTAAGTGTTCCAGCAAATATAAGCTAAAAGCACAAACTAACCTAGGCAAATGAAAGCACTGTATCGCGTGACCACTTGGACGAGGCCCAACCCCCCACGGCCAGGTAGGTACGCGATAACTGGCGAAGTATCTCGGGTCTGTAATAACTCGGACTTACATGTCCGCAGTTATCCTCGAGTCTGATGTAGCGCCAGTAGTACCTACTGCCTACATATCTACTCTAATTGAACATCGTGTATGCATCGGGCTCGGCTTTACATTAGGTTGCGACACCGACGTCGACGCTCGACGTCGTCTAATTAATGCGCTTTCACGTGATAATCCGTTACCGTCTCTCTCGCTCTCTCTCTCTCTTTGTCTCTCTCTCTCTCTCTCGCTCTCTCTCTCTCTCTCTCTCTCTCTCTCTCTCG